>CVRE01181967.1:28338-55771 GCA_001179765.1 Crepidotus sp. BD-2015
CTTCCTTCTATTGGTCGCATCTTTGGTTAGCTTTCTTGACCCACCTAATCAGATGTTGTCTTTATACTCAACCGTGTCTATGCAGATGGTGCACCGGCTCCCGCCGCCTACCGTCGTCCCTCCTTGACCCTGCCGCCACTGGATTATGGCAGTGGATGGAGGATGAGCAGTGGACATATGACCAGTGACATGCAGGTATTTAATCTTGCTCGTCAACCATCGCAGTCGCTAATTATTCCATTCTAGTTTCGAGCCTTCAATTACCAGCCTTCTCCGATGCACGAGGAGGACCTGTACAGGATGCCCACCTACATGATGCAGCGTGGACGCGGATCCCCGGAGTCTGATCCCGGCCGAGACGGACTCTCCTCAGCCAGCAGCTATTCCAGCTCGTCGTCTTATGACATGCACCTACCGTCTTACCGCCCAAGCAGCGCCCCTCATCTCGGCGCCGGCGTGTATCGTTCCACCCCGACGTACCACCAATCCCAACCCTCCAACCCATTCTATCCGCCACGCCCCCCCTCTTCAGCCGCACGTCATCAGTGCAGCTACTGTAATAAGAGGTTTAATCGCCCCAGCGGCCTCAAGGTTCGCCGCCATATTTGCATGTATTGAGCTGTATCTCTCAACGTGTCCTAGATTCATCTCACCACCCATACTGGAGACAAGCGTGAGTGTCGTGATCTTCTTGTCCAACCTCAAACTGACTGGCATTTAGCATTCGTTTGCCCTGAAGAAAGCTGTGGCCGCAGCTTCAGCGTTAGAAGCAATTGCCGAAGACACCAAAAAATCGTTCATCAGTCTGCCCGCGAAGGGAGCGGGGAACCGCGTGCTGCATCCGAATCGTAATCGGAAGCCTAGAAATCGGACCTGAGTTTTTTTTTGTATCCCTTTCCCACCCCTTGTAGCCTTATTTGCAGATCTCATATGTATCGTTCGCTCGCTTTCGACTTCTTACTATGTATCAATATTTTCGCTCTGTCACTTTTTTTTTTGGCAAACTTTGCTCATCTCGCATCCCAGAAGCCGGCTCGGGATCGACGAACGGAGCCAGACGGAGCCCGACTCGAACGCTGGCACGGCACGATTACGATCTTCTTCACTTGGGCCTGTTTTATGTAAAACCGCGTTCCTTGAGCTTGATGGTTTGGATCGCAGCAGCTGGATTGCCAGATCTACTAAAGCGGCGCCGCGGCCACAACCTTGTCCATGGTTAGGCTATATGGCGGCTCCTCTGGGTTCCTTTGCCCGGCTAAACCTCTTCGGTTCTAAACCGCCAACCGCTGCGTCTTCATCGACGCTCTTTTATTCTGTTGCCGGTCTTTCGGTATCGAAAACAGCCATGCAGCATCGCGCTGTAACCCAAGTTGCAAGGTAAAAAAACATTTCAGGCCAGTGCGTGAAGCTTCTAACAAGAGAGTCGAACTGCAGCGTGGCTACAGCAAGCATTCCGATAGCTTCAGCGGCCCCGACTGGTCTGTACGACCTGCGGATCTCATTCCTTTTGACGTTCATTCCTCTGGTTTTTTTTCAGGTGTTGCTACTCCTGCTTCGGTTGCGCCAACTTTCGCCACGGCCCAACCGCCGCCGGCACCGGTATCGACAGGTGAGAAGCACCAGCAACTTGCTCCATTTTCGGTTTCACTGACGGTTCTCAAAACAGTCATTGTCACCACCAGCATCTTAGCACCAATCCCTCTCACTACAACGTCAACCGCTACTCCGATAACAGCGACAGGTAAACTGCCTTGCATTGGCTGTCAACCGTGTTAACAGCTTGTCATTTGGCAGCTGTTTATACGACCGTAACACAATTTCTTACCACCATTCCAACGTCGACTCCAGAAGCATCATTTACTACTCCGCCGGGAACGACGTCCGTTGCTCTCGCGAGTATTACTCCAGTCGGGGCAACGAATTTGGAGCACAGCACGTCTTCCTCAAGGAGCAGCTCGTTCTCGAGGTCTTCAGCGGCCAGAGCAAGCGCGAGCAGTCTCAGGTCGTCTTATCCAAGTCCACACAAGAAAAGTAACACTGGGAAATATGTTGGCTATGCTATCGGAGCCGGCAAGTCCATCTTTTCGTTACCTGGATCTCTGTACTCATGGTTTCTCTAGTTTTTTTCCTGACTCTGATATCTAGCTTCTTTTCGGCGTACCGCAAACATCGAAAATTCATCCGTCGACGACCACGCGGCTCGATTTTCACCGGAGCCGGCCTTTCCAGCGTCCAGGATTCCCCTCAAAAACGTTCGATGGCTCAAGCTCTAATGCGCAGTGTCTCGAACCGCTCATTCGACGCATATGCGTTAGCCGATACTCCTCCGACCTCCCCAGCCCCGGCATATCACTCCGAGTTGATGAATCGTCCTCGAGGTTTTTCCCCTTCGCCTATTCATATTCGGCCGCTTCCCCCAACGCCATCACCGAAATACGCTACACACGAGGACGGTGTCTTTTACCCTCATGTGCCACCAGTCGATCCGCGGGAATACTCTCCATATTCTCCGTTCGGAGCTTCGTCGTCCGGCAGCAGCACACAGACGAGGGATCCCCGCTGATATCATGAAGTAATGGCAGGATGGTGGTGATATTATTTTTCACGGGCCAAGGACATTTTTCTAGTAGGTTGCTAATAATACACCTGTCAAAATTCGATACATTATATCTCCGCGTGGCGGTGCAACGGGCATCCGGCGTACCTCATGTCGCTCCGCATCGTCTCGAAACTGGCCGCGTACTCGACCTGTGAAATATCCGATGCCTTGTTGAAGCTCGGTGTTGGTTCGGGAGGCTATATTGCTGGCCTGGAACCCTTCTCTTCTGGCGAAATCTGTGCACGAGCATACACCGTGAAGATGGTGCTCTCCTCCGACACCTCCGCGCCTAAGCTATCGGAGCATTTCGTTGACACCGCCCCAGCTGGCTACGCCATCGTTATTGACGCTCCTCAACGTACTGTAGCTTCCCCCGTCGGCTGCTCGAAACAATATTAATAATCTCGCAGAGGCCCAAAACGCGGTTTGGGGTGGATTGATGTCCGCAGGGGCAATCGCCAGATCCGTGGTCGGAGTGGTCATCTCTGGCCGCTGTCGAGATGTTCAGGAACACAAAGATTTACCAGTTTTCGCTCGCTCGCACTCGACTTTGGGCCAGCAGCCCTTCACGCGGCCGTCGGCGGTCAACATCCCCCTTGTCATCTCGCCACCCAGTACCGCTGATTACGCCTTCCCGTCCGTGACCGTAGAACCAGGGGACTGGATTGTTGCGGACGTGGATGGTGTGGTATGTTTTGTGTCCTCAGTTTCGTTCGAGAATGTTGTATGATTTTTTTATGGCACCCTTCTTTAGGTGTGTGTTCCTCAGGCTATGGAGGAGAAAGTGTTAGATCTCGCGGAGCTCGGGAAGAGCGTGGATGCCAAATGTCTGGCAGACATACAGCAAGGTTTCTTGTATCGCCGCTTGGTTGATGGCATTGGTCGTTAATCTTTGTGTCCAGGCTACAGTATCCAGGCTACATTTGCAAAGTACAGAGGTAAGAAATGAAAATACAGATGGCTATGATATATGTATGCGATGGTATGAAATGCGATGAGTGCGAGTCAGTTTCGAGTCTTCTTTCGAGAGCTGGGTGCCATCTTCGTCCACCGTTCCCATATATCCCCCTGCCTGGGCGAGGCGCTGCTTTCTTCTTGTGCTTCACGAATCGCTTCTCGGCTTAGACACGAATCCAAGTGTCTATTGAATGCATCGTTCTCTGTCTCTACCTTTCTTTCACACACAGGGCATATATGCCTTTCGGGCTCAACGGACGGCTTACGGGCCTTTGATTCCGGCTTTCGTTTTCCAGTAGACGTCGGTTTGAAGGTTTCATCGGGGACGCAACCGGAGGATTCGGATTCGTCCTCTACGGGTCCAGAGGAATCTTCGACGTTCATCTCTTCTGTAGACAGACCAGATGCAGACACTTTTTGTTTCTTGTTCGGCGATGAGTCTCCGTTTGCGAGGTCGAAAAACTGCAGAACAGTGAGATTGGTAGATGTCAGCTAGGGAACCATGTACTCTTTTGATGCCGATTGAGGGATCAGGCCCATGCAGATCTTTCAACTTCGTAACTCTCAACCCAATCAGCCGTATGGTGAGGGGTAATTCTGGGAGTAGGAGTTCCTGACCGACCTGGAACACCTGCATTAACGGCGGATCAGGGATTCCAGGGCCAAAAAGCTTACGGCAAAAAGGTCTTCCTTTTTCGATATCCACCTGGTTGATGACTTTGCCCGCGTAAAAACTATGAGTTTGAGAATTAGGCCATATGGCAGACGCGAAGTCAAGTTTTTGAGCTTACCTTCGAAAGTATCAAGCTTGTATTTGAGAGTTATTGTACGGCCCGTCCATTGAGTTTCTTTCATGTCGGATTCAAGCTCTACGCATACTTCTTCCAATTTCTCCAAAATTTTTTGCTTGTCTCCCAGAGGCGGGAAAGTACTACAGTCACATAATCAGTCAAATGTTCCTACACCATGGGTATGGTGTTACCGCTCTGCGCCTATACTCTTGCGTTCGTCTCTTTGTGGCGGTTGAACAGAGTTGGATGCGATGCCAAGATGCGTGCGAAGTAGATGCATGAGCCCAAATTGCTTATCCATGAGAGAAAGTGTGGCTCGATAGGTAAAGATATCTCCGCACGTCTAACTTAGGTTGTTATGGAGGGCAGTGTAAGGATGACCAAAAAAAGTGTACCTTGATGCCGATGGAATCCAGTAGACGTTCGGAGACTCGACCAATCCCGGGGACTCGCCTTATCGAAAGGTCACGCATGAAAGCGACGATCGCTCCACTCTCGAATGGAAGATGAAACTGACCGTTGGGTTTGTTCTGACGGAATGTGTCAGCCAAAAACACGGAAATTGGATGAAGATAACCTTGTCTGAGCATATCTTTGCGAGCATCTAGGAGAAGGGTCAGAGCGTTCGAGACTGTTCAGAACAGACGCTCGGCGCACCGTATTTGGAGCGATCCCGGCGCTGACCGTTAACTTAGTTTCGGAGTAGACGGCACTCCGCAAATGTTGCACGCATGCGTCTGCGTCGATGTCGTGTTCGGCACAATACGCGGTTATACTGTTAATTCTTCAGCGAGGCAATGCAAGGTTAAAATCTCGGGTCGCACTTCAGATAACCCTCGTCGCAGCCGGCAGGACACATTTGAGGATCATACCTTGAATGATGTTATATGCCACCCATTGTTTCGCGGGAGCCCTACCGTTTGCAGATCGCCATGACTTTATGCGACATGTCTGAGTAGTCTGAGAAACCATGAGAAACCATGACAAGCTCGGGGCAAAGCTTCTTGGCGATGAAGGCTAGTGGCGGCAACTTGAGAGAACAGACCCTTGGTCGTATAAGTCGCGCTCACATGCCATCCCAGAACGAACACCGTATTTGCGGGCCTCATATGATGCGGTGGAAACGACGGTGTGGCCAACCTGATGCGTTTTTGTGACTGGAACGCTCATAGAACATACGACGCACGTACAGCAAAAGGTTTATTGGCTAGTGTGGGATCATTGAGAACCTCAACACTCGCGAAGAAAGAGTCGAGGTCGAAATGCACGATTGTCTGACTGAGATCTCTTTGACATTCCAGTTTATGGAGCTTTCACCGGGAAGGTTGAGCATGGACCAAGACCGATGGCGAAACGAAGTTAAACTCACCAGCTGGTCGACGCTCGCCTCAATTTTTGACATGTCCACTCCGGCAGTCAGCTGATCGCGGAGTTTCAGCATCTGCTCAATTTTCCTCGTAAGCTCTTGATCTTTCTTCTTCTCGTTCTGCGGATGATATAGAGTTCGACCGAGGTCTGGAAGTCGGTTGTCTGACTTGCCTCGTAGAATTTGGACCCCTTGGAGGCGTCTGCTATGATACGATTGATGTCTGCTTGGTCCTTGGCCAGACTGTGTGCCGAAATAAGAAGAGTGTATCAGCAGATAGCACCAGTGACTTTCTACACACCCGGCTTTCCCTGTGGATGGTCCTGAGGTCTACGTTACTAGATATTTGAGCGTGTCTGTCAGGGGAGACTACCTGCGAGCCGCTTGACGAGACTAGGTGCTGTCTCGTGAGATGGCTCCATGGCGTATCCCGTCATGTAATTGCGAGGGAGGATTCGGAGTTGAAGATGGACCCAGTCTGAGTCACGCGTGACATAATTTAGCGTATCACGCGTCAATGACAGGTCACGGTCCCGCGTTAGTGCTTACTACCGGTCTACCACCTCCAGTGGTCCTTCACGCGCCTTCACGCGCTCAACATGAGTCTCGTTTGCCAGCAGTGTAAGGAACCACTGGAGGTAAAGTGATTGGCCTTTGCACCATTCTTTTCCTCATCCATCCTTTTCTCAGCTAGATCTCTCCCTCTCAGACTTGGCTCCCTCCGCGTATGATATGATAGTCGCTTCTCTGCCGCCCACTCCAATCCGCCAGGAATCCAATACACTTTCACAGCTGAAGGCGACCCAGGCCTCACGAACTGCGTGGCAAAAGTCGAAAGCCTCTTCATCTGTTTCGCGCGCGCAAAGAAAGCAGACGTCCCCGTTGCCCAACGAGTCTTTTGTGCTCCTACAGGACAGCATCGTGCGTAGCATTCCGTCCCCCGTCCCTTCCCCCATCTCCAAGAAAGGACCGCCTACTTCGCGCAGCGTATCGGACAAGCCGCCGCAGCTATCCAAGCAGGAAGAGCCCACACATCCCAATCCCTCGCCCCTGTCCCATCACTTGCGCTCGACTGTCCGTCTCTTCAACTTGCTCTCGGCCCGCACTGAGATCGACCACCCGTTGTGTGCCGAGTGCACCCAAATATTGCTCGTCTCTCTCCAGCGCCAACTTGATGAAACCAAGCGGGAGAGGGACGGCTACATTGCGTTCGAGAAGGAGGTTAGAAAAGAGCGCGAGAGAGACGGCCAGGGAATTTCGAAAGAAGAAGCAGAGAAAAAGATCGAGAAGCTCAAGCTCGATGAACGTCTCGCCATTGACCAACTGAAGGTGGCTGAACTAGAGCGCGTACAATTGGACGAGGAACTTCGTGTTTTGGAGAACGAGGAGAAACTGCTGGAGGAGGATGAAACCCGGTAAGCAACCAGATCCGAGCCTACTGCTGCATTCACGCATTCGAAGATTTTGGCATGGCCACAATGACCATCTTCTGTCTTCAGAACAACTCGCCTCACAACTGGCTACCATCCGATCAGCATACGCCTCGGATTCAGCTACACTGGAAAAACTCGAGCGGACAAATGTCTACAATGATGCTTTCTGTATAGGCCACGACGGCGTGTTCGGAACTATCAATGGTCTGCGGTTGGGCAGGGTTCCAAATGTACCCGTATGTTTCAACCTCCGTTCATATTCTTGTGGTTCATGGGATCTGCTAGGTTGAATGGGCAGAAATCAACGCTGCGTGGGGCCAATCACTCCTCCTTCTCTACACAATTGCCCGGAAGCTCGACTGCACCTTTGAAAAGTGAGTTGCCGTTCTCGCTTGCTAATATTATGCCGACCGTTGTTTCTCAGCTACCGTCTAGTCCCCATGGGTTCTTTCTCCCGCATCGAGAAAACCACTGGCGACAAGGCAAGCTACGAGCTGTACTCCTCGGGGAATCTCAACATAGTCCAACTGCTCCACAACCGCCGATTTGATCTCGCCATGGTTGCCTTCGTTGAGTGCCTAAAGCAAGTGATGGACTACGTTAAGGCCCAGGACCCGACTGTGGACTTTCCACATCAGTACGTCCAGTAGGTTTTCCTTACCATTGACTTTGCTAACGTTGTCCTCAACAGGATCGTCAAGGACAAGATCGGAGATGTCTCCGTCAAACTCAAGTTCAATCAGGATGAAGCATGGACACGTTCGCTACGACATGTTCTGCTAGCGTTAAAAATATGTCTCAAGTGGGCGACGAACGGTGTGAATGGATGAGCCACTGTCGGCTCTTCGGCGGGCACGGGGCATATATAATGCATGATTTACTAGCGCTGCTGAGCAATCCGACTAGTCTGAGTAAGCACATGGCGAAATCGGGATGACTGTTACTACATATGGCCACTCCTGTTCCTGTCTCGTTCCTTACCCAGAGGGCACTACTTCCGTCGTTCCTCGCCGCCTTGTTCTTGAAATAACACGTATCCTCCTCCATGGGGCTCCTTTTCCTTGGGACCCCTCTAACATGGGAGGATGTCCGAAAACACGCCGATCATGTCCGATTCCATGGAATAACGCAATTTTTACACACCTGGGACCGATTGAAGGACCGCCACGGTGACGAGCTTCTCTGGGGCGATGAGGTATACGTCCTATACAGTGCCCCGACTGGCGTCTCATGTGGTCCAGGTCGAATACATGGTGGTCGCAATGGACGACCAGAAAAAAGACGCCAGACTATCTTTGCGGCAGACCGAAATCCTGGAGAAGCTGAGCTCCATCGTTGACAACATATCCTCGGACTCCCCTGATTCGTGAGCTCCCGCCAGTCATTTCGATTCTTATCCGACCAAGCGTTGACAGGGTTTCGGTGCCTACATTTCACCCGGAATATGGGCGCTACATGCTTGAATCGACCCCGGGGTCCCCATATACAGGCTCCATACCGGACCTGTTATCGGTCGAAGCCAATATGCGCTATCGGTTAGTTCCAGCGGCGTACATATTCTTGCCATCGCTAAAACGGCACAGACGAACCTTGGCACGGAAACATCTCAACGCCCATGAAATTGCTCTGACGCTCACTTCCTATCCTCGTCTCGGAGTTCCGGGTCCATTCACGGAGCCTTATTTTGACCCTGCCAACGCAGTATCTAGCCACAGTCTATTTCTCCCAGAGGAGATCACCAACCCCCATGTACGGTTCCCGTGAGTTAAGCCACTGCATACTTGCTGTGTATCTACTCACCCGTTTCCAGAACCTTGACCGCAAACATTAGGCAGAGGAGAGGGTCGAAAGTAGCGATCAACTTACCATTGTACTTTGACACCCAGACTCCACGTCCCTTCATTGATCCCACAATACCATGGGAGCGCTCTATCTACCCTGAAGATTCTGGTTAGCGATCTCTTTCAGCCTCCGCTAGAGGATCTCACAACTGCATCAGAGGCGCAGGCCGGGGCTGCCCTCGTCGACCACATATACCTAGACGCCATGGGATTCGGCATGGGCTGCTGCTGTCTCCAGCTGACCTTCCAGGCTTGCCATGTTGCCGACGCCAGGAGGATGTATGATGCTTTGGTCCCCATTGGACCTATACTGGTTGATTCCATCTGTCAGACTGTGACTCTATTATTGATTCGCCCAACTAGCTGGCGTTGACTGCAGCCAGTCCTATATGGCGAGGATACCTTGCTGATGTAGATTGCCGTTGGAATGTCATCGCCGGCAGTGTAGATGATCGCACTGAAGAAGAACGGGGGCTAAAGGTGCGTCTGGTCCACACCAGGTCTCGAGGATGCTGATGCTCTCTGCGCAGCCCCTAGATAGCTCGCGGTTCCAAATCCCCAAGTCCCGGTACGACAGCGTCGACCTGTATATTTCTACCGATTGGATCAATAGACCCGAGTACAACGACAATCCATTGCCTTACGACGAGAACATTTACACGCGGTTACGAGAACATGGTACTTATAATTAAATCCTCTCTGATGAATCTTCAACTCAAGTAGCTTTTCTAAGGCCTCGACGATCTTCTGTCCAAACACGTATCACATTTGTTCATCCGGGATCCCTTGGTGGTCTTCTCTGAGACTCTCGACCAAGATGACGAAACCAGCAGTGACCATTTTGAGGTGAGTCATTCACTCCCCGTGTCGGGAAATTCACCAACTGGAATGAAAGAACATACAATCCACCAATTGGCAAACCCTGCGATTCAAGCCGCCACCACCTCATTCTTCGATTGGTTGGAGGGTGGAGTTCCGAAGCATGGAGGTGCAAATGACAGATTACGAGAACGCAGCATTCGCCGTTTTCGTTGTACTTCTGTCCAGAGCAATCCTGAGCTTCAAAACCAATTTCTACATTCCCATTTCCAAGGTAAGGGGTCTCGCCGCGACTGAGGGCACCTGCTCAATCAAATAGGTCGACGAGAACATGACACGAGCTCAGCAGCGAGATGCAGCCCAATCTGGCAAATTTTTCTTCCGCAAAGATGTTGGGTCACGGCGTCAGAGTGCGGATTCTAGCGCAGCGTCCTCCTGCTGTGGCTCCGGCTGCAGCTCACCTGTGGGTGATGCGCCGCCGGTCAAGGATAAAAAGATGCGGAATTGTTTCCCGGACCCCCCTCTCCCTGAAAATGGGGCGAACATCTTACCAGTCGAAGAGGAATACGAAGAAATGACCATGGATGAGATCATGAACGGGAAGGTCTGTCTTGCGTCTTGAATACACAGACCCGGAGTGCCCATATTACCATTAGGGATCTGATTTTCCGGGACTCCTGGGATTGATCATGGAGTATCTCAAGACGCTCGATATCTCACCAGACGAGTCCTTCAAAATCCATAATTATCTAGACCTTATACGGAGGAGATCCAACGGTCGGCACTTTCCTCAAGGCAGTCATGCAAAGACTCACAGTTTCACCAGGAACACTGGTCACGCCTGCGACGTGGATGAGAAACTTTGTACGGTCTCATCCAGCGTACAAACATGATTCCGTGGTTAGCGCCGAGATAAATTACGATCTTATAGTTGCCATCGATGAGATGTGAGTGTTATTTGTTGGTGTCTTAACAACGCAGTGCTCACGTCTGTGGTCAGTGAGCGGGGTGTCCGAAAAGCAGACGATCTACTTCCGGCGGACTACACTGGGGGCAAGGAGGATTCAGGCTCAATTGGGCTGTAATAGACTAGAAATGCAGCATGTATCATTGTATCTTATGTACCCTCATGGATACGCGGCATATCTGTGCGGCAACGCCCGCGGCGGAGTCATCCTCGATTGCGACGGCGGCGCATACATAGGTCGAGGTTGCGGCTGGTTCACAAGGTAAGCAAGGGACACCCCACAAAGCGTACGCACTCACAGGCACTTGTGGTCTCTGCTTCGAATAAAATGCGAAGAGATCGGCACGAACCTCGCGTGCAAGTTCCGTCTTGAGTTGTTCGACATGCACTGCCAGGCCATTGAGTGTGGAGAAATGACCTGTCCAATATGTACCGACTCTGAACATTGATCGCCGTCGCTTCCTTCATGGCATCCACGAACCGCAGCCTTTCTCCTCGAATCTCGTTCGATAACTCTAGTGAAACAATTTACGCTCGT
Organism: Crepidotus sp. BD-2015; assembly: GCA_001179765.1. Taxonomy (NCBI): domain Eukaryota; kingdom Fungi; phylum Basidiomycota; class Agaricomycetes; order Agaricales; family Crepidotaceae; genus Crepidotus; species Crepidotus sp. BD-2015. The sequence continues at coordinate 39,650 of CVRE01181967.1, forward strand.
ACGGTCAAGTGAATTGCGAGGAAACCTACCTGCAGTGAGGGCCCGAAGCAATCCCTCTTGTTCTTGGCGTTGCTGATCAATCAGGCTAGCGAGAGATTGAGTGGCTACAGGGAATTCGAACTCAATTTATCGCATGACTCGGAGGTGCGTACCGCAGCCGTTCCGCGATTCTGAAGTAATCAGTGCAGCGAGATTGTTCACCGACTGCTGCAACGCCGCGGCATTCTGGTCTCTTGCTTGACCGTCCGCGATGAATTGACGGAGGGCTCCCCCGCTGACAAATGCTTCCAACCACTGGTGAAAGACCCATGAGCATATAGATATGTTGCCCTCAAGAGATAGAAAACTTGCCGAGTTAAGCTCGTTGAGGTACCGAACGCTATCCGTTTGCTGGTGTGTCTGTAACTTCAGTACATCTAGAATCTCATCCAGCTTGCGAGACCTGTGAATTGCGACGCACGGGAGCTGAAATGGACAGACCTTGTCCGAACTACAACCCGCTGGCGCTTCGACCGCCGCTTTCTCATCACCTTTCGCCTTGCTCTCTGTATCATCCTGATGCGCTCGGATCTCCATAAGTAGCCTCACGATGTCGGGGAAGCCGGAACGGAGCTTTTCGTCAATATCTCCCAATGCCTGCACCATGGCTGCAAAATCTGAGTCAGATTTTGCGGCTGGACTAAGATTGTTCTGGATGATGTTAAGAGTGGCCTCAGTGTCCTTGTTTCGTTGAGCAACATGGGATACGATGTGGTGGATATCTGTCAAAAGGCTTAGAGATACAAGTGCATCCGCTGGAGGAGCCTGAGTGTCGGGGATTTCGTGTCTGTGGTGCGACAAGGCAGAATGATTTCGCTTGCTACGCCCCTCGTCAATCGTCGGCGAGGGCCCGCTCTCAATGGGGGAATATGGCTCTCCGTAGGACTCCAGGATGGATGTGGGAGACGCAGGGCCGGCGACTTCGCCATGGGACAGTGTTTGAACGCGCAATGATCTTGTCCGCATGACCGACGAGTTCCGAGACGACGGAGAAGGATATGTTGGTGCAGAGCGGGTCGATTGATTTCTTTCGATCTGGGCCAGACGCTGCTTTACGACCGAAAGATGGCTCAGGTTCGTTATTGACGGGCTCTTCGATCGAAAAGACGTGGGTGATTCTGGCCTTGTGGGAGGATACACGCTGGGAGACATCAGCATGCGCGGAGGTGAAGGACGGGGTGGTGCAATTGAAGAGTAAAATTCGGGAACGGGTGGTAGCGCTCGGTCTAAAGAGCTGGAGCAGATACTGCTCGGCCTTGCGACGTGTGATGTATGGGTGGTGGCGTCTGAAGATGCGGGGACTTCCGGGTGGATTGAAGGGCCTTCGGCGCTGGGCAGAATCACGTCCCTGTTGTGTCCTCTGATTAAGTGCACACCATGATAACGATACTTGAGACTTACCAGATGGCACTGACCCATCGAGCACGTTCTCGGACAGACGTTGTGGCAAACTTCTCCGAAGCGTGTGCGCCGAACAAGATTTCGAACACTTTGAGGTCCGCGACGTCTCCGGGAAGAAGCGCTCTTTCCTCTGGATCAAGTTGGTCGGACGTCAGAGAGCGAACATCGGTACAGTGCTTGAGAAGAATCGAGTGAGTGGAGGGCGTGGTAGGCCATGCTAAATGCATAGTATCGTCTTTGAGCGAGGCCAGGACGACAGTCCAAACTGGGTACACAGATGGTGGGGCAGGTGGTGTTTCTGGGGAACGGGCTAGGTAGTACACGGAGCTGGCTAGCTCGGAACCGTTGTGCAACGACGTTGTAGAGACAGTGAAAGGATCATCAGAAGATAGTGCTGGGCCGGGTGGTGACCTTGGAATTAGTTTGATTCCGTCTTCGAGCTTTGACCTGCCGACACGGAGCCCGCTGCTTTTCTTGAGCACTGCGAACAAGTTGCGAAAAGATTGGCGAATCGGCGACTTGTCTTTCTTTTTATCCGCTAGCTGCTGCGGGGGACAAAGAGGATTCTGAGCTTTAAGTGGCGAGACGGCTACGGGCTTATGGTCGCCCAGAGACTCGAAGCGGCTGATCAAGAGTTTGGTGGACTTTTGGTGCTGAAGGCGAGAATCGATACTACGCGGACCCATCATCCTGGAACGAGTGTGTGGTAGTGCAAAGGAAAGCTGTCTAGCCGCCTTGATGATGGGGATGTCCAGAAATAGCAACCGTATTCTTGATGCAAACCACGCTCGACGCGTCCGCCCTGAAGCGTGAGACGCGTTTATTTTCTGGATTTCGCCATATTGACCTCTGCAGACCAGCCTTTACAAGGGCCCTTGCCTGCCTTGCTCGATACGGCGAGGACTTGTCCATCTACGCGACACCCGACTCCCTGTCCCTATCCACCACCAACTCGTCCAAATCCGCCTACTGCCGCTTCAAATACGGACGGCAGTTCTTCTCAAAGTATAGTGTGGGCGCGCAGGATGCGTGGGCGAACGACGACGAGGATGTGCCGGCCGTTACGGGCCAGCTTTTGACCAAGGTGCGGAGGACGAGTCTGACATCTGCTTGCATGCCGATCCTTCGCAGTCCCTTCTTTCCATCTTGAAGCACAAAACGGTCGAAAAGTCGGTTGAGCGATGCGAGCTGTCAATTATGGAGGGGCCGCAGCAAGCCAACGCCTCCGCAGACGAAGAACAGCAAGACGGGCTGGAAAGCAAACTCGTTATACGCCTTCACTGCAAGCACGGTGGGTCTTGCCTCATTGCTATGCCCAGCGACTCACTGGATGCTAGGCGTCGTGAAAACCCACCGATTGCTTCTACAGTCCCTCACCGCCTTTTTAGCTCCCGGTGTGCCCGACGCCAACAACGAGTCGCACTTGACGGTTGGGCCGAGGGCTCTTCGGGACATGATTGAGCACTTCCCGGTGCCCAAAGGCGCCAGGTCGGACCCGCAATTGATCTGGAATTTCGGCGAAACGGAGGTGGAGGTCAAGAGTCTGGAATCGTCGCTGGATTCCAAAGGTCGGCACCATTTTTCTTCTCCTAGCGAATTTATTTGAAGTTGGTTTATAGGAAGGAACCAGCTCTCAACCGAACTGACCATCAGTGCCGACGAGTTTGACTTGTACGACGTCTACGCGTCCCCGACGACGATTGCCTTTCATTTGCGCGAATTCAATGTCATTCAAACCTGACTCACCCGCGGCCTGCCAACTTATCCTGTATTCTAGGCTACGATAGCTTTCGCCGAATCAATGTCTCTGGCCCTCGAACTGCGGTTCACGGACCCCGCTGCGCCTCTATTCATCGATGTCGAGGGCGACAACGCCGACACGCTGTTTGTCATTTCTACGAGCCAGGTCCCTGGCGCGCCGGCGCCCAGCGCAGCGTCGGCGTACTCCAGGAAACGCGAGCGCGAAGAGACGCCGCGCGACTTTGCGCGGATCAAGAAACCGATGAAGGTCGTGCAACGGACAGACGCGGCCTCGCTTGCCGAGTCGGAGCGGGCGTCGCGGTCCCAATCGACGTCCCGGACTGCCCAGTCGATGCCGCCGCCGCCCGTCCCGCCACGCTCGTCTCGCTCTCAATACTATGAAGAAATGGCTGCCGCGCAGCTGACACCTGTCGGGTCGCGCAAGGGAGAACCGCTGTTTTTGCCCATGTCTTCTCAGCTTTCTGCCGCGGACGAACAGATCCTCCGGGACACGGGCCTGGGGATCGAGGACATGAACGCGGAGGAGCTGGAGATGATGCTGGAGGGTGAAGGCGAGGAGTTCGTGGGCTCGCAGGCGCCTCCAAGACCCGTGGTCGACGCCGACGAAGACCCTGGCGAAGAGGTCGAGTTTGAAGCGACCCAGTCTTCAGACGACCATTCCAAGGTACGCGCCGCGTTTGCCTCGATGTGCAAGTGACTGACGGGACCGCAGGGGTTCCAACCTCTTTTCGAGGACTGATGAAGATTCGTTCTCTGTTACATGGTACAGTGCTTTGTTGTATTTTACAGACGTCTCGGAACAAGCAAATGATGGCAGCTCTACTTTGTGTGGAGTCTTTGGGTCAACTGGATCTATTCCGTGCATGGATCAGTCGCGGTTGCGGGCGGAAGAGGTGGGACGCAATACCTCGGTCTGGGTGATGGTCCTCAGCTCGCCTGGGGCGGTGACTTTGCCGGTGACGGAGCTGATGGCGGCGTCTGCGGCGCGGGCGATGGAGCCTTTGGTGGCGACCCAGTAGCGGATCTCGTCGGGCACGACCTCGATTACGGATATGCGCGGGTCGTCGACGGACCCGTTGTGGACTCCGTCTTTCAGATCGCTAAAGTACGCCGACATGGAGGACGAAAAGTGCTTGTGGACGAGTTGCTTGTCGCTGCTGATCCTCGCTGTGCCGGAATAGCTGCACCAAGGATGAGCGAGTGAGCGGGCGGGGCGACGGACACGACGCACGAGGCCCAGCTGGTGGAGTTTGTGTCGCAGAAGCTGACGTTGACGTGCGCGTCGTTCTTGATCTCGTCGAACTTTGCGGTGGCGTTGTTTGCGATGAAGACGAGGGTGAGCTGGGTCTCGTCGAACGCTGGAAATGGGACTGAGGGTGATTAGCGAGGTGGGCGAGAAGACCACGGACGCGAAGAGGGGATCATGGCGCGGGAATGGAGGTGGCCGTCGGCGGCGTGGGTGGTGAGCATGCCGGTCCTTGCAGACTTGAGGATTGCATGGAGGCCCTGAATCTTTTCCTGGGCGGAGAGCGAGTTGTTTTCAGCCTTTGCGGTGTAGGGGTCGAGGGGGGTGGAGGAAGACATTTTGAGGCCCCGAATGCCCAGTGTCCTCTTTATATACTCGGGGGGGAGGACCATGACCAGGTCTTGACGTCACGCCAAAGCTAGTGTGCTCCGTGGGCAAATGATGGCGCATCAACCCATCAGTGATGGCGCATCAATCGTGGCGCATCAATTCCTTTGATGCGAAAAAATAATATGAGGGGAGATACCAATACAATGCATAGTCTACTGTAGTCCTGGGATAGATGATGTCGGCGGCGGCTGCGGGGTCATCGACGGCGGTACTAGGCCCCGTCGTCAGTCGTGGTCGCATCACAGGGAAACAGCACTCACAAGGCGCCTGTGGCCGTTGGCCCTCGCTGAACACCCGTCCCAGCAGCACCCCGACGCCCTCGAACACGCCGAGCAGAATCCCGCACGCAATGGCGGACTGGAACGCCGCCTTGGGGCCACCTGGCGCGCATAAGCACCCGGAACGCAGAGGCCATACTCAACCCACTTCTTAATGCCAGGCAGCCACCCGTCATAAAGCCCGAGATGATGGCGTTCCATGCATCCTCTTTTTTTCGCCAGCCCTTGACCGCGCAGTCGAACGTCGAGAACATCCCACCCCATATGCCAAAGTTGCCCCCGACCACCGGTGCCCGCGCCTTCATCGACGAGATGGCCCCCACAAAACGCTCGCCCTGCACAGACAACGTCAGCGCTGGTCCCCCCCGACGCTAGTCAGCACACACGCACCCGGGGTGAATTCCTCGACCCTTTTATGCCATACCAGATTCCTCCGCCGACAGCACCCATCGAGAAAGCGCCGCCAAAGTCGTTGAGGATGACCCATGGGCTAAGAGACGAGGTCAGTTTGCAGCAGACGGGCAGGATGGCTAGCTACCAGGGGTCCCGGGTGTGATCTGCGCTGGCCATGGTGCAAAACAGTCAAGCAGAGGAAAATTTCGCGGACCTGATGTCCGGATCAGCGATCACCCTCCCTGCCGGCTTGCAGCGTGACCGCACGCGTTGTTGATACAACAACAACAACCACAACTCTGAACTGTCATGCCTTGCGCTGAACCTCGAAAATGACCACTTTTGCCTTGAAAAAGATCGTTTTCGTCCAAGTCCCTTCCTCCCCGTACCTCACAGACCGCGTCGCTTCCACCACTGTCAAGGAAAACGAACCGTGGAGAGTCTCCGCCATGCAGCAACCACCCTTTGCCTCCTCGTCCCTCAAACGCAAGCTCTCCTACTCGGACATGCCTGCCCAGGCCCCCATGGCCTTTCTCAAGAAACCCAAGCTGGCCTCTGGCGCCGTCACGCCGCTTGGTTCGGACGCCCCCACCAATAGTTATATATACTGCCATCAGTGTGGCAAGAAGCGCGACAAAGACGGTAGCCTCATGTTCTGCGCGTGAAGGCATCCTCTAATGCCTCGACCAGACTCCGCGCATTGCACCTATGTCGACGCACAGACCGGCAGCAAGGCGCGTCGCCGTTGCCACAACAAGTACTGCAAGTCGTGTCTCAAGAATAGATACAACGAGGACATAAACGTCATAAAGACTAATCCACCGCACAACCCCACCAGTGAATTTGACGAAACAACATATGACTACAAGTGCGTTGCCACTTTGTGTTTAAACACACCGCGGACTAAACTCGGAATAGGTGCCCGAAATGTCGAGATGTATGCAACTGCTCGCGATGCCGAAAGGCAAAAGGTTTGGATCCCACTGGGTGAGCACCCTTTTCGCGCAGGCGAACCCTTGTTGATCCTCGCCTCTAGGAAGTTTGCCAACACGACAAGGGCACCAGCAGAGAGTTCCACCAGTACGGCAGAGGGTACCACCACCAACTCTGACAAGGCGAAAGCCAAACGCGCCCCTCGGCAGAAAGCCAAGCTAAATGGCCCTCTTCCGACTCTTAAATGGACCAAGATTCGTACCAACCTTTCTGTGCAAGACGCAGAGGCCCGTTTTCACATTCGAGAATTCGTCCTGCGCTTCTTTTCCAAGGCTCTGCCAAAGGCACATCTGGAAGAGCTGGAACACATTAACGGCAACGGTCGAGGCCGTGGTTATGAAGAGGATGAAATCGTTCCGTGGATCAGTGAGGCCTGCCTTAAATCAGTTATCTTGGCCTTTCTATCGGTGCTCGTGGAGGAAGAAACGAACGAGTCCATCAAGAAGGTAGGGTGCATACCCTGTTCAGCAGAAATCCGCGTGTTGATATCTTTGTAGGCTATCCAGATGGGAAGCAAAGAGATTCGTTCCGCCGGACTCGGCCTATCCAAAATTTGGCAGATTCTATCCTCTCTCCGGGATTCGTTGGACGCCTCGGAATCCGGTTCTTCCGATGGACATGCTTCAGACGACTCTGAAACCGTACCCTCCTTCCCCGATCCTCTTCCCCTCCCCGACTCTGCTGCAAACAGCTCACGCCGCACTCGCAGCGCCCGTAATGTTGACTCCTTGATTGTCGACACGGTTCAGATGATACCAGTCGTCCTTGGGCTCATCGATGCGGTGTTGGAAACACATCCTATCCGGACCGAGCTAGAAAAGGGCGGGAAAGAGAGCAAAGATCTCGCTCGCGTGGTCAAAGATTCGGTTCGAAATGCCAATGATCGGTATGAGAAGGGCAAGAAAGATACTGAGAACGCCAAGGAGCACGAGGTAATGGTTCTGTCAAGATGTACATGGCTCGTAGATTGACCCCTGTCGCGTAGTTCAAGGCCAGACGAGAGGCGCACAAGCAGATCTTGCAAGACATCGAAGGCGCTGCCAAAGTTGCGATGCATCGGTTCAACCCCCGATTTTGTCCTCTCGGAGCGGATAGAGAAGGACGCGTGTACTACGGTTTATCTCCCAGCCTCGCAGAGTCCGACGCTGCGATGGAATTCATTTCGTCCATGGCCGCTGAGACAGCCGATGCTGGCCTCGCTTCCAAGACGAAACGGAAGCGTCGTCCAAGGCGAGAGGAGAACTCTCTTAAGGAATGGTCGTGGTTTGTCGCCGTGTGGGGCAAAAAGCCGCCGCCCGAGCTGGGCACGCTACCTTTCAGACCAGTCGTCGCGGCAGATGGCGCCGACGACGACGACGGCTCGGACGACGACGAGACCATGGACAAGTGGTGGGCCATCGGGTCGGGGGCAGAGATACGGAAGCTAGTTTCGTGGATCACTCTCAAGTACCGTCTCAACGAGGGCACCATCTCGGCGTCTTCGAGCACTGCAAGCACACCCTCTTCTGGGGTCACATCTCCTCCGGCCGGATGGGACGAGCGAGGCGTGGAAATGTCTCCCCACCCGTCCAAACTAGAGCTCTTGGCGCTGGTTGCCAACCTGGAGGATTATGCCATGGGTTTAGAATTCAGAGTACGGGACGGAGACATAGCCAACGCGGGTGCCGTTGAATCGGACAAGGGCAAAGGGAAATCAACGTAACACTATACACACGTATCATCGCTGTATCATCGCTGTATCTCATGCTGTACCGACCGACTCAGTGCATTGTAGACTCGTTGCTTTCTTAAGAATATTCCTGCGTCATCATTGAAGCCAACTCGTCCTGACTGATCGGCCGTTCGATACATCGGTCCATTTGTACAGCTAACCGCGCAGCCAGCACATGCTTGCACTGAAAGTAGAATGAAGAGTGTTAGCGGGAAGACGAGCGAAAACGAACCATGAGGTAGGATTCAGAGGATAGAACGAGATACGTGAACGCGGGACAGGTGCAATATGCTGATATGGGCCCAGGTAGATTAAGAAAGATACGATATGTCGCAGTAGACCCCAAGACTTCGTAGTGGTGCCGAGCAGGACCGATGCACTTTAGGACTAGCATGAGGCATCAACAGCCTGAGGGGCAACGGCGAGATGAAGGTGTACCGTTTTGACGGTCAACGAGGTCCAGGGCGGCGAGGATCAAGTTGCGAGGAAAAATTGCTTGAAGGTTGAGCAAAGAGTGGTCGGTCACTATGGTGGGTCTGGTTTACAAACTGAGGCATGTGCAATGGATGTCGCTCGCACAGGATTCCGGGCCAAGAGAGGCGATAGTGGATTCCGCATGGCACGAAAGCGCAGCAGACATTCAAGTTGGTGGAGGGACAAGACGTTCATACCCGATTAGGATCTTCGGTGCTCTCCTTCCGATCCACCATCTTCCTTCGACCTTTCTTCGTCGCCGGCGTCTATAGGCCATCTCCATAGATCTCATCCACGCAAACACGCCGCGATCTTCAACAATCCGATGCCAAATTTTCTTCTAGTCTTTGCACAAAGTCACTCCGAATTCCGCTTGCCTGAGCTTGAATCAGTCGCTGAACTGCATGGATTCCCGCTCTCCATTCCCGCAGACTGCGATCCGTCACGCCCTTTTATGACTTTACAACTCGAGTCGGAAGAGCATGCGCGACTATTGGCTAGCAGATGCATCCTCATCAAGTCAGGTCGCATATCTAGCTGCATTTCTTCTCTATTTAACGGCGGTTCTAGGTATCTCTACGAGCTGTACGCTCAAGGGGGGGACTACGACGAGCTACATGTCGCCAATAAAGCAAACAGTCACCTATGGTCTTCTTACGCACACGATACTTCATTCAAGTTTCTTGTGACTGCGTACAATCATAAAATACCCGAGTCCCGCCAGCGGCATGTCGTTGAAGACTTTGATTATATGGCTTTCATGGGCAAGATCGACCTGAAAAATCCGCAGATAATTCTTGGGTGCTTTGAAGAATGTGTGCCCGATCCCGCCCTCAGCTTCACCTCGGTTTTAATGAGCCGTTAGATGACAGCTCGAACGGGCTTGCTATCACCAGGCATGATAGAGACGGCCGATTCCGCCAAGTGTACTTTGGGCGACTGGTGCGTGGGTGTTCCGGAGGAAGCCCCATTCCTCTTCCCTAAGGTCCTTAGATCGTTGAAGGATCAGCAAGAGCTCTGGTCAAAATGTTTGATGTAAAAAAACGGTTGTACTACGGCAACACGAGCATGGAGTCCGAGGTATCTTTGCTTATGGCAAACCAGGCGATGGTCAGGAGAGATATCCAAGCCATTTTTGAACGTCGTATTGATTGTACCGGAAGGCGTCCCCTTCCAAGCTCGTGTATGACCCGTTCTGCGGAACTGGGAGCATGGCATATGTAAGTACCAGCTACTTTGGTCTGTGATGCCCTTGTTCAGTGCAGACGATGAAGCCCATTGCCTACTTTGGCGCTCAGGTTTTCGGCTCAGACATCGACGGCCGCCAAATGAGGGGGAAGGCTGGTCAAGGTACGCCGCAACTGTACAAACTCATATGTAACTCATAGGGTAGATCAAACCCCCGGTGTTCTCAGAGCCGCGAAACAGTATGGAGTCGCCGACCGTATTGTGGACCTCTGCACTTTTGATGTGACGCGCAATCCGTGGCGATGTGGAGTAGCTTATCCATATCTGAACGTCCCACGGAAACTCACCGCATGCTTCGCAGAACCTTTTCGACACCATCGTTACAGACCCACCGTGTGAGCCCGATTTGTTTGTTCAATCCGGTTGCAACTCAGTCGCAACCTTTACAGACGGCGTTCGAGCTGGAGCCAAAAGGCTGGGGCGCAAGAAGGAGCTGAGCGACGCTCAGAAAGCCGCCAATATTGAGCATCAATTGTCGGCTAGAAAGTGAGTTCGGCTTTGTTTTTGTCTCGGGAATCTGTTTGGTGATGGTATTTCTAGTAAGCTAGAACCGTATATCCCGCCCACCAAGCCCTATGAATTATCGCTTCTAGCGGCGGACCTTGTCGTCCTTGCCAGATACCTCTTGAAGCCAGGTGGCAGGCTGGTGTTCTTCCTTCCGACTGTCAACGAGCAATATGAGGAAGTGGATATCCAGTCTATGCTTTGTGACGGCATGGTGCTGGTGGCGAACTCGTTGCAAGACTTTGGATCATGGGGCAGACGAGTGAGGAGCACCTCCTTCTCCTCATTGGCCCTGGTTGACATTCGCGGCACAGCTTGTTACGATTCGAAAGGCGACAGAGGAGTCTTACCCTTCCCCCTCATTTGAAGAGGAACGGGAACCCAGTAGGCATATCCCAGGGCACAAAGATTTCAGGGAACAGTACTTTCGCGGGTTCAAGCAAAATCAGGATAAGAATACAATAGCATAGATGCGTACGGGTACAGGGTACTAAGGTTCTGCCACGGGAGGCGGAGGTTGTGCTCGTTGCAACTTCTTCTGTTCATCCAGCTGCTTCCGCGTCTGCTTGCCGTGCAAGAAAAAGACGAAGGCAGAGGCTGTCATCACCATTGTTCCATTGAAGATGAGAGCACGGCGCATGTTGAGCGGAGGATTTGCGTCCGGACCGGCGCGCAGAGCACCTTCCACTGTAATGCCAGGGAAAATTAGCTCAAGTATCGGCGAGAAGACTGCAAATGTCGGTTACCTAGAATGAATATAACGGCAAAGCCGTTGCATCTGGAAGCAAGCCGCGTCAGCAAAGGAACAATTTGGTCCAGTGTGTGCACGTACGCGAACCACAGCAAGGCTGAACTACCGTCCGCGTTTCTTGTGATCTCACAGGCCAGTTCCAGTGCGACAGGAAGCATGGTGACCGACGCGATACCGATAAGCGCACAGATGGCGTACAGACCACCTGTGTTATGTGGCTTGACTAAAAGATCCATGGTCAGTGAAGTATCTACATCTCATGCATTATACCCTACCCGCCCATATCAGTGATAGCCAAGCGCCACCGAGGATCGGAACCAAGATCTTCGTTGTAATGGCAAGGTGCATTGTGAAGACGCGATCGAAGATTGGAGCGGTCACTATCGCAGCTGCAATCCCGCATAAGAGTAAACAAGCACCCATAAATCCGGCGGTATCCGACGAGTATCCAACGGGTTGCTGCATTCGAGTATATCAGCCACGGACTGAAAATGAAAAAGCCCATTTTCAAACCAGAATCTGGGCCGTTAGGACAGCAAAAACATTCGTTCTGGAAGAAAATCAGTACGGGAAACACATCAAAGGCGAATGGATGGAACTAACGCGGATGAAAGAACCCCAAAGACCAAGAAAACGATAGTCTGGAGACCTGCTTCAGGATAATAAAAAATTGGAGTTTGGATACCCACAAAATCGATCCGTTCCCGAACAGTCATGGGGGGGTCTGTTGTCCGCCGGCTCTTGTTAGTCATGACTCGTAGCAAAGAGAGTAGACCGGGAGTCTGCTTCGATGCAGAATACGCTATGTAATGAATTAGATATCAATGAAGCGAGGCGAGATAGGTGAGTACTTGGAGGAGTTGGGGGTGCAGCACTCATCAAAAAGACGAATGGGGCAGCCGCTGTCGACATGATACCAAGGATTAAAATCTGTTAAGGGTGTTAATTTATATGGAGAGCATGTGAGGACACCGCTACTGATTGCCTAGTATCTCCCACAATTGGACTGAGCAGTTGGCCTAAAGCTCCGCCTATCGGGTTCGCTGAAAAACTTGAGCCAAAATCAAAGCTTGCACAGGAAGCCAAAACCTATTGCAACGATCATAGTAGCCGTTGTACGACCCCCGAGATCGAACCAGGTCTCAGAATACTTGGGTCCGATCACTTGGAATATCGGCTGCGCAATGGCTGCAAAGAACTAGAAGGAGTCCAAGTGAGTAAAATTGAAGCAAGGATGATTTCCATGTCCCACCTGTCCAATAAACAGCAGGGCGTACGAGCCTTTGTTGGAAAGCGAGTGAACGGTTCCAGCATAACGTATCCATGCGGAAAGAAGTAATGTCATGGCGCCGATATCGCACTGAAAATGATGTGAGAATATGCCAGATGAAGTGAAGCAAGAAACAGACACATCTCCGGATGCCGTATCGTCGAATAATCTCGGGTACTGAGAGGGAGACGGGCAGATATATGCACGCCATTACGTTCCCCAGCCAATTCACTTCATCCAGGGTTATCCCGAATTCAGTGACCACTAGATCACAATCGGCATCCGAGTTGCAACACGGTATGGAGTAGCTCACTGTTGTTGGAGATTGGTCCGAACCAAGGCCATGCCATCCCCGAGACGATGTTCAGGATCACCTGGAGGAAAATGAGAGACAAATAGGACAGCTATCGGTGTGAACTTTCCAGGCCAACGAGACCGATAAAACGTCGTTTGTAGAGTGTGTAGCCAATGCTGGAGTGGACGCTGGCGACCTCCTGAGTGTCCTGCAAACTTCCCTTGTGTTGGGATTCTTCCTTCTTGAGGTCGTCCACGGGCGACGACCCAGACCCAGACGAGGGGTCATGGATGGGAGTTTCCATGAGACTGCATGCGAGGTGCCTGGGGAATCCTGGGGTTAGCTTGCCCCTACTGTCAAATCTGGAAATCAATCATGATGGATCATGATTTATTCGGATAAATGATAACCGGCTACCGAAATCACGCTCCTCCCACCATGAGCGAGTACTGGGTTTCCAAGAAGAAATACTTTTGCAAGTACTGCGACATCTTCATTGCAGACGATGCCCCCTCTCGCCAGCAGCACGAAAACGGTCTCCGGCACAAGGGAAACACAGAACGATTCATCCGAAGCATCTACAAGTCCAGCGAGAAGAAAAAGAAGGATGACGAGGAGGAGAGACGCGAGATGGTCCGCGTAGAACAGGTACCGTCTCTTGTTCATCTTTTTAATCCACATTCTCATTGCTCTTAAAGGCTGCCCAAATTGCGTTTGCACAGGATGTCGGTGCTGGACACGCCAAGCTCAGCGCACCAACTCCATCGGCCCCAGGTCCTTCAAGGAAACCCCCGCCGAAGCCATCGAATCCATTCACCAACTATTCTACCGCGAAATCTCTCGGATACGATGATCTCGATGCAGAACGGTTGGCTGCCGAGGCTGAACGCCGTCGGATGCAGGGGGTAGCAGGCGACTGGGAGATGGTTACACCCTCATCCTCATCTTTGGATGCTCCTGCTCCCTCCTCTGATACCGGTGTCAAGCGCTCGGCAGAGGCTTTGGACGAGGAGGAGAGTCGAGAGTTCAAGCTGAGGAAAAAGACTATCGGGAGTGGGCTGGGTCAGATCTACGATCCTGGCGCTATCTCTGTAAAGCTGAAGAAGAGGGAAGACCCGGCTGAGCCCGTTCCAGCCCCCGCAATGCCCTTTCCTCCAGCCAGTGATACCATCGACAAGCCGAAATGGGCCAAACTGCAGTGGAAGAAAATGGGAGACCCCGAGGAACAAGCGGAAGCCCCAACTGAAACCGGGATCAAGCTCGACGATGTTGACACCGTGCAAATAACAGAGGAAAAAGAGTCCAACGCCCAGACGGACGAGCCTTCCAATGCGCCCGTCAAGTCGGAGCCGGTCTCATCCTCGCTTCCAGAAGCTGCCGCCCCGATGTTCAAGAAACGTAAAACGCCAGCAGGGGGGGCGAGAGGAAGGCGACAAGGCGTATAAAGCCACTCGGTGTCGTTTGCTTTATGTCCGTGAATGCATCTCACACTTACTCCACGTATCATAACCTAGTGAATCCCACAAACGAAGTAACGATTACGACGGAACAGTCAATACCAACATTCCAGGGTTACTGGCCTGAATTTGGCATGGTATGTTATACCTGTTATGTCGATGCTTAGGTGCTGCATCCCCCAGCAAATGTCCTGCTCACTTTTTCATCTCGTCTATAATCGCGGGCCGCAATCTGGGACGGTTATCCTTAGAATTGAGACCACGCCCCACGATGACATGCACATCTTTTCGACCGTCCCGAATGGCCGTCTGTAACGCAATTTTCACTTTCTTGATTGCCTCGGGCACAAAAAGTCCGTGGACGTCGATTTCACCTTCCTTTCTGCGTAGATTGCGCGCTTCGCACGAAAGTACCATCTATTCAGTTGCTTTCTACTTTCTGCGGACATGCTTACCAGAGTAATGTCTGCGGGCTGCACTGGAATGTATTCTCTGAGCTCGTTCTTCCGCAGCTTCTATCTCGATGCGTAGTAAGAACGCGTCTTTTGTTCTTCTCTGCGCAACAGCCTCGATCAAGTCTTGCTCAAGTCGAATTTTCTTGTTCTTTTCGTCCCAGGCTTGTTGTCGCAGACGCTCTGCTTTAGCTATGGTTCTTTGGGCATCGGCGTCAGAAATTGTGCTTAATTGTGTGCCTGTTATGGATAGCTCTGATGCATTGTCAGAGTCAACACCATCCGCCCCAGCAACTTCGTCTTTAGACGAGATTCCTTCTGAAACCAATAGTCTACCTTCGTCAGGTTGACCTCGCGGAGAGGCAGGCGAATCGACGACAGGAGGCAAATTCCGAAGGCCTAAAGCCAGCGGCGTCTGGAGCTCATCTTCTTCCCGAGGGCTAGCGTCCTGAAACGCTTCGCCAGTCGCAAGAGTGAGGGGGTCAGGCCAAAAAGAAAGATCACGTCGGGTGGCCAACGCCGGAGGTGTCTGCAGTTCATCGGATTCGTTATTGTGGCTCTCAGGATCGAGGTCCTGAGCCACGGGCCTGCGATAGATACGAGGTGTAACTGGGTTGGGAGTAGGCAGGTAAACCCCGACAGTGTGGACGGGTCTAGGCGAAGGGGAATCGTCGATCGCGCTAGGGGAGTGGTCGGCGCGTCCAGCTTTCTCATCTTGCGCGACGGGAGAGATTGAATCGAGGGTCTGGTAGGCGTCACGATTGGCCTTCTCACCGTGAACAGCGGGAGAGAGCGGAGGAGCCCCTGTCCCCGGGCCCCGCCCAATTCGTGCACGATTGACCTTCTCATGCACAACAGGGGAGATCACAGCAGCCGCTTCATCCTGGCCGCCTGCTTGCGGTATTATGACGAAGCGTGCTCGGCGATTCAGGCGAGGAGTTTGGGGAATCTCGTAGACCTGGGTGGTACAAGTTCCACTAACACGTCGCCGCTGTAGATCCTCACGGTGGCGCGCTTGGATATGGTTGTGGTATGACCCCACAGCGTCCGAAATCAGGAACGCACACACCAGAGAGAATAAAATGATCATCATCGCAGGCATGTTGTCTGTGAAGGTGAAATCGAACACCAGTCGAACAGCGCATGCAAGATATGCGGTGAGCTGGGACTCGGGGGCGGTAGATAGAGCGCGATACAGTGCAATTCCCTCCCAAGTTCCGACGAAAACAGGCCTGAGCTGGCTCGCGCCCTGGCTGTGACGGTCAAAAGCCAACAAAAATGTGCGTAAAGCGAAGCCAATCAACAAATAGATCGGAACAGCAGGATCCATCGTGAGACCTGACGCACCCGCAGAGCGGCCTGATTCCGTCTCGGAGGAGGAGGAGGAGGAGGCGGGAGGGTCACGGTTAAGAACACGATGTGTGTGCATGGTTTTGAGTGTACATGAAAGATGGCTTCA
>CVRE01181971.1:794-11078 GCA_001179765.1 Crepidotus sp. BD-2015
TCTCTTCCAGGCCTACTCACTCTCTCTCTGTCGCCATCGCAGAGCCCAAGTGAGGCATCAGGTTTGGACATTCGCGTCATGGAGGGGGCAGTCAGGTTCTTTGGCCAGCCCGTGATTGTTGTGGATCGTTTTCTTGATGGAGACGTGTTCGACACTTGAGTTGTGGTACCACAATTCCACCTSSGATGAATTATGTGTTTCCCTGTAGATACCGGGCAGCAGACTTGAATGCAATATGAACACACAACGGGATTGTACAAAATACTAACAGCTCGAGACAGACAATCGAACTCGCTCCTTCCTTTTTTTTGTGCGTGGTTAGCTAAAGCTAGAAGCCTCGCATGGCCTAAACAGCGCTGGTATTGCTATATATCCCTGGTTGAACCGAGATCTTATTTAGTTCAATCTGATACTCGTCAAGACGTTATCGAGACAGCGAGAGTAAGGGGACTAACTGAGTCGTTTGGGCCATCCGTGTCTGATTTAATCGTAGCAGTACGATCGATCCCGATGTCGTACTGGGATCGTACGTTGTTACGTGTGTGTGGCTCAAGCGGCTTAGAAGAGACGTACTACGATGTTTCGCGAAAATTGTATTGTAGATCCTTGGGCGTGGTTTTGTCTGTTAGCACTACTTGTGACAGTGGAGCTTGGTTGGGATAAACTCTTGCGATTGTTGATATTCGCCAACAGTGCGCTTAGAAAGGCTGGATTAAATGTAAGGCCCATGTTTCAACTAGAAACAGACCGACTCACATCCAGGCATAGCCATGAAAAACATTGTCCAGATATCTGGGCGATTTAGCGACACCTTTCTGGACAACGCGTGGCTGATGCTCACAGTCTTCAGGCGCTACTCTGAACTAGAAACAATACATATAAGAAAGAAGATCAGGGTACCAACGTGATCTTACCGCGACAGCTGCTGCGAGAGCAACAAAACTAGGGGAAAATCAATCACATGGACAAGAAGTGTTCAATGTTCAATACCTCGTCGCAAGCCCCGTTTCTAGATGAGCTTTTCAATATTCACTGCAAGATTTTGATTGTAAAATGCTCACGAAGCGTATAAACAACTAAACCATCAAGAAGGGCCGCGGTGCTACAGAACGAAATCATTGAGCGGAGACCTGCAATGGCCTGTTGTATAATCACCTGCGACTGAATGCCGTTCGACTCTTCTTCTTCAAATAAAAGCAAAGCACGCAGGCATTCAGGATATCAAGGCAAGCATCGCCGAAAAAGAGTAGCGTAAGAAGCCATCTCCATCTTTGGCCGACCGCTGGGATAGAATCTGACATAATGGCTTCTGCAGCCAACGTCAACGAGACCCCTTGGAGAAAAGCGACGGTGAGCCACAGGAGAATGGAAAGGTACAAGGCTCCAGTGGCCTTATATATTCGGGCCACAAAGAAAGTCTGCAATTGCATCAAGTGGAAGCTGTGAAGAGCAGACCGAGGACTAACTTGCACCGCGTGATCAATGAATGAGCTACACAATAGATGATTAGATTCAATAACAAAAGAGGTGCCAATTTACCCAAGAACAACCGCTATGTTCAGGCCCCAGGGAGTGAATAGCAAGGTGAATAGTTGACCGAAGTCGGTGACGCTCATGGTATAGGCCCCTTGGCATATACAAGCGGTGTATACAAGGTATAACAACCTGGTGTCGTACAATCAGCCAGCCAGGGGTATCTGCGTCCAGAGCCAAACGCACCAGAGGAAGATAACCTAACTTCCCGTTAGTAACATCCAAAAGAAAAAAAGGATCGCTGCGCACGGTGCATTTAATGATCAATATATCGTTTGGGAATAGTTTCATATAGTTGATCGTTTGCATGCAAATTACACCGAAAAAGAAGACGGTAAAAAATGCGCCATTGATAATGGGTCCCAGAGTGAAGTTCAAGGGAAACGCAGCCATGGCAGTGGGTGCTGGGATGTCGGGGAGAACGAAAGATTCGAGGGAACTTAGAAGAGAAGTGGTCTTCTGCTAAAGAACCGTCCTTGCTGTCAAGATGCCCGCCAGCTTCGTACGTGCCTTTTCATTTCGGAAAAGCCTCGGGCCGTCTGGGAGTGAACCTTTATTTAAGGATGGAATCCAGTGCCCCGTCCAACATGAGTGCCTTGATTTGAGCAGTGAATTGACTTCGCGATAGATTGATTATATCCAAGGTGCTTGGCGACGACGGAATACACTGAATGTGCCTGTCACTGCGGCAGACCTCTGACTTGTTAACCTTCTCCTGATTGTGGTTGGACGTCTCCACTTGGGTGTACGAACTACGGAGCTTTTCCGTGGCTGCTATTCATGCGTTGAATTTCGCACAAAATCGCGACAAGAATAAACGGATCCGCTGAGCGGCCTTCCGCAGATGAACAACCAAGTATACTTATCGGCAAACCAGAATTGACATCCGATCTACAAGATGAGATGGGGCCTCCGTTTCAACTAAACACCTCACCTCATCACCGATTAATGTATCTGGCGCCAGTGTATGAGTCTCTCGTCGTGTTTGCCGCAATGATTATAGCACAAATGTTCCACGGCCGTTGACAGAGAAGAGCAGAGAAGAGATCCTCGAACAAGTTGGACTGAGCCAGTGCCGCTGAGTACCGCTGTCAAGCCAAGGAACGAACCCGCGCGACGGTGCTAAACGCTATACAGAGCCGTCTTCGAGATGCGAGGAAAGACCAAGGAAAGACTGCAATTTCGAGTGTTGGTGAAAAGGCGGAAGGGCGCCTGTCGGCATCTTCGGCATCCGAGTCAAAATCGCTGTAACGTGATTCAGATGACTGTTTGCTTCCAACCGAACTTCCTCAAAAGTTCTGGCCTTCACCCAGTCTTCACCGAGCACCCGACATATAGCTTGGCGCGCTCTTCATCTTTCGGCGTGGGTTCTTTCTCCACGCCCGCTGGATCGAATTCCCCGGTAACTTTGCGAGTTAGTCATTCGGCGCAGATGTAGCAGCCCATCTGGACGCTCAAAAATCATTCAATCTGCAGCCTCTGATCATCTTTCGCTCGACCCTCGTTAGC
This sequence comes from Crepidotus sp. BD-2015, assembly GCA_001179765.1. Classification (NCBI taxonomy): domain Eukaryota; kingdom Fungi; phylum Basidiomycota; class Agaricomycetes; order Agaricales; family Crepidotaceae; genus Crepidotus; species Crepidotus sp. BD-2015. The sequence continues at coordinate 3,837 of CVRE01181971.1, forward strand.
CCTGAGATGCTCTTCCTCGTGTCTCACTGCATCTTATGCTACGATCTTTCAGGAACTTGGTTCTACGTGTTACGGCAAGTTCTCCTCGCCTTGGGTGCCGGACAGCCAGATTCAGTGTCAACGTCCATCCGCTCTATGTACATAAAGAGTTTTTGAAAGTATCTCGGCTTGACCACAATATGCTTTTCGTCGCTTTCTTAACCTCTGCGTCGCTCCTTTCTTTCGTGTCTGGTGCATACCTCCGGCGTCAACTTCCAGGATTCCCTGGTAAGTCTTGCCTCTTCTTTTGACATGCGTAGAGACTTACCCGTCGATGTAGATTGCGCAGATAATTGTCTAAACAATCCCACGAACCTTGGGGGCTGCCAGTTAGCTGACGAGACCTGCCTATGCAAAAGCCTGCCCTTCGTCCAAACGACGTTCGCTTGCCTTCTGGCCGCATGCGAGGGCGCTGAACAGCAGCAAGCTATCACCGGAGCGGAGAATCTGTGTCTCACTTTTGTATCTCAGACCCTAGCTTCTATGAGTCGGGCTCATACTCTTTCCAGGGAGTGACCTTGGCTGCAGAGTCTTCGGCCATTGTAGCTGGTCTTTCGACTATAGCGTCTGAAGCATCTGTTACAGGAAGCGGCCAGGTTACTGGCTCGGGCCCTTCGTCGTAAGCTTTCTTTTAGCTTTACTTTCCCGGCTCCTCAATCTTTCGTCGAACAAGTGGATCCCCTGCACCTACCAGCACCCCCAGTTCAGCTCGAGCCCTATTCACTGGCTACATTTTTGCTGTCACAGGCGCGGTGTGTGTCGCTGCGGCTATGTCTCTTTAGCTCGCCCAAACCCAACCCAATCCTTCTTACAAAAACCGTCGATGTATTCTGTAAATTCGATGTGACAATTAGTCTACCGAACGCAGAGTAGATTATGCCCTTGAACTCTCGTGCCTCGGGATATTCCTGTTTCATTGAGCTGTGAAAGTTTTGGGACTACTTAGTGNNNACTTAGTGGCAGTGTACTACATCGTAGCGTCCACCACTGTGACCACAACGCAAATGCATCCCGACCTCGACCCACGCGACTAGCAATACTTATCCAGCATGGAGGACATCTCGTTAGCCAGTCTTGTAGAAGCAATAATGGCTCTGTCCCGCACGCTGCCGCTTCAGCCGCCGGCCCAGCAATACACTGTTCTCGCATCGTTCTGCTTAACCTCTCCCATGAACGGCCACAAAATACTGTCCCTCGCGTCGGGAACGAAGTGTCTTCCGGCCATCCGTCTCCCTCTTCACGGGGAAGCGGTGCACGACAGCCACGCCGAGGTGCTCGCGCGCCGGGGAGCGGTGCGTTGGTTCATGGAGGAAATCGGACGCTGTTGTTCGAGTGCCGTGGCTTTTCAGTCGGACTGGATCTCCTTGTGTGACGACGGACGGTATATGCTCCGGGACGGCGTGCAGCTGGTGCTCTACGTCTCGACTCCCCCTTGTGAGATTATCCTGTCCCTTCCCTGAGCTCAATAAATGGACGCCTTTACAGGTGGGGACGCGTCCATGCGCTTCTTGGCCGTCGCGCAGGACACGCAGATGGCCGCGCTGAAGGACTCTGCTGTCCGTGCGCCGGTCGACCCCACGGCAGCCGCCCGAGGGCGCGACAACTACGCCCTCTGGGGCGTCCTGCGCACCAAGCCCGGCCGCGCCGACTCGCCGCCGACCACGTCCATGTCCTGCAGCGACAAGATTGCCGCGTGGGCCTATCTCGGCATCCAGGGCGCGCTGGGCTCGCGCTTCCTGCGCCCACTGTACATCCACGGCGTCATCATCGGCGAAGTGCCCAGCGCCCTGCAGCCCTCCGTCGAGGCAGATTGCGCGCGCGCGCTGGGGGGCCGCCTCGCATACATTCCAGGTACTTCGACTTGATTTCCTTTCAGGTCCGTGAGATTGGCGGGTCAAGCAGCGATCGATCCCTAGATTCCGGAGAGCATACGCTGCACGAAGCGACGATCCACTTTACCGCCATCCCGTTTGTTCACTCCCGCTCCGCGAGGCTGGGCGCCGGCGGATCCTGCAACGAGTGTCCGTGCTGCTCTCTTTTTTCTCATCCATCCGGGCTCTCACGCCTTGATCTCAGCATTGTGGTGGATTGCCGACTCCTCGAAACCTGCGGAGGTCCTCATCAACGGCTACAAGCGCGGCGTCGCGCCCCACCACCGCCACCGCGATAGGTCCAGGTACGGCGGTTCCAGCCTCCACGAGCAAAAATCAGATTCTGAGCCCCACAGACCTCAGGCGTGCAGAAAATCTGTCCTGCAGCTCTACCACGAGACCCTTCGCCTCACTGCTCTCCCGCTCGAGCCGTATGTCGTCTCCCATAAATCATACCCCACTTACAACCACCACGTTCAGCAATTCCGCCACGTATTTCGCCCTCAAACATAAAATGGCGGAGTATCAGACCGCGAAACAAATCCTCGTCGGCTCCGGGGGCCTATTCCGCGGGTGGGTCCGTGGTCCGTGTCAACAAAATTTCAACGCGGGATAGTTTCGTTAATCAGAGTCGTGTGTCTACTACATATGGTCGTCGGGCGTACAAAAGACGATTGGAGGCCAAAAATATAAAGCAAGATTCACTCAGTGCTGTAAGATAGAGGATACAATGTGTAACAAGCATGGGAAGGGGAAGGAATAATTACTGATACTGAATGATATTCGTGAGTGGTCGTTGAAAGTCGACTGGAACTTATTGGTCCTTTTTCGACTGCGGTGGCGGCTGCAGGTCAAGCGGAGGCGGGTCCTCGGGGAGGAGCTTCGAGTTCATCAAGAGCGGCGGCGAGTTCTCAGCGGACGACAGGCCGTCCTCGCTCGGGCCTCGACTGAGGCCAGGCGTGCTAAGGGGGGTCGATTGCCCTGACCGCGCGGTACTGTCCGCAAGCTCCTTCCGCAATGCCTCCAGTTCGCGTTCGAATCTGCCGGACCGCTACGTTAGTATGGTGTGTCTACTTACGGTAAACGAAAGACAACGCACTTGCGCCCAAACACCTCGATATAGAATCCGCCGCCATTCCACACGCTCACCGCCAGAATCAAGATGAGAAACGCCCCGCTCCAGAAGGGGCTGTCGTACAGAACATATACCGCCGGGACCTCCGTCAGCACCGCATACACTGTGCAAAATATAAATATGAAGCAAGGGTGGAGGGCCGAAGAGGACGCACAGAGCTGGCCAAACATGAACGCGACTTCACGGTAGGCCGGGGGGACTGAGGAGAGACTACGGCCGATAACTCCGCGCTTATCGTTGAGCAAGAAGGAGAACGAGGTGGTGCGCTGTCCGGATTCGATCTTTGCGCGGCGGTCCACCAGGACGAACTGCAATAGCTTAGATAGGTCGGCGTTCCAAAGGGGTAGGACGGACCTTCCAATATAGCAGCTGCCAAATCAGATCTGAAATAGTACTTATGAGATATGCGCGAAAAGGCTTGGGAGAGACGCACAGATGGCACCGCTCAAGAGGAGCGCGCGCATGGGTTGGATATGCGGCAGCTCTGCAAGCGCAGGGAATCTGACCTCTGGCGAGGGATAGAAATGCCTTGAGGGCAACATGAGTTGTAACGATACGAATTCATGTAGGCAAAGCCGGACGCACCGTATTACGGTGAACGTGAACGGCGCGTAGATGTGTACGAACAGCGACGTAACCTTGTCTTGGTCGTGGAACACCATGCTGTTGCGCCAGGTGATGACTGCGCTCGCGAGTGAGCCGTGCGAGAGGCAGTAACACGCGACAAAGAGCGAAGGGCTTCCTGGGAGAAGCCAGATGTAGACAAAATTGAGGATCGTGACATAGTAGCAGAGGTCGAAAAGGAAGTAATGCCAGGCGCGCTTCTTGTACATATACGCACGGAGGGGAAGGTGGTAGGCGGCAAGCACTGTGTATGATATGTGAACCCATCTAGAGAGAATTAAGCAAGGAATGCGGGGCCGAGTAAGATAACCGACTGTGGTTCCAGACCAAAAATGAGGGCGGAGAAGAGGAGGGACATGACACCGAAGAAGAAGGAGACCTTCTCCCGGGTCCGTACGACTTTAGCGGACTGCCACGAGCTGGAGAGGGACGTCATGCGCGTCGAGAGCTGCCACCGCAACTCGGTCAACTGGGCCCAGCTACAATAGAGACGAATGGGTCGCGCACCCTGAGGCGAAAGTTCTTCAACTCGCGTTCAAAGTTCTCCGCGAGGACGTCTCCAGACAGATGATCGCGGCGAATTTTAAAGGTTTCCTCTGCCCTCATCTTGAGGCGGTCGCTGTGTTTTTGTAGTCTGCGCTGCAGCAGGTCGACGTGTGAGTCAAAGTAGGTCTCCACGGTGTCTGGAGGCAGGGGTTTAATCGGGAGGACAGCTGCAGGGAGAGCAAAGGACCTAGTAGCGTGAACGCGCCGGTCCACTCTGACATGTCGTCGCGTTTAAAGCGTTCAAACGGAGTGGAGAAAGACCCCTTCCCGTTTGGGGGAGAGGGTGGCTGGGACGGCATTGTGTGCTTTGTCGCTGTGGACTGTTGGGACAATGCGTTCAAGTGGCTGAAATCAAATGCCTCGTGGGAAATCACGTAAGCCCTCGGTGATTGCCGAGGGCAAATCCCGTGATCGCGACCCATTCGGAGTTTGAATTCGGCTTGCCTCTTTCTCTCAACCGCTTCCAGCCAAATTCCAGGTCTTCTCCCTCTCCAGCATGCTCAGCAAACTCGGTTCGCCTGCCGCACGTCCTGGGAGCATCCACGGACTCACCATTTACTCGCAGTACACTTGGGCATTGACGCTGTCCTGATCAGCGTCTTCTTAGCCGGACTGAAACGGAATACGGGCCTAACGTACGTCCCGACGCTCTCACTCGCTCGCACATCGTGCATACATACAATTTCGTAGGCCCAAGCTGGCAAAGGTCCCGAACAAGGACATCCGGCGTGAGTGCTTACACGCGCTTGTTCTTCCTAGTCCTCACCCTACACTGCAGAACTGGTCCGCTCCTACCTCGAATTCGGTGCGTCCTGGCACCCGCCACCCCCCGGTGCTTTATTGCTGATTCCGCGCGGCAGGGGAATACGCGTTCGACTTTGCGGTCGTCATATGCGGGGTGCGTGTGCCTCCCCACTTGCGAGCGTCTGCCCCGCTGATCCCTCGCAGCGATCATCCTCGTTCGAACGGCTACACTCGTCTTGAATTTCCACACATTTCTGTACCGCTCACATCTCACATATACATAATTTATCCGAGGAAGTTGAACACGAAGAAGTGGAGAACGATGGAGCCGAGTGCGAAATCCGCAAAGGCTCTGTAATCGATTCAACGGGGGCCATCTTGAAACGCGCCAAAGCGACACACCGTTCGGGTGACACCTCTTTGAATTCATTTTTGTTTTCGGGGTTGACTTGCGATCGGAGAGACGCGGTGAGAACGAACTGCCCGACGGTGCTCGAGAATCTGCACAGACGGCGTGAGCAGTGTCCAGTCTATGGGCGCGCAAAGAAGGCGCACCCGGAGAGGAAAGCGTTGTAAGGGAAGGTGGTGACGAGGACGCAGTACGCGAACTGTATTATGCCGGAGAGCATGAGGAAGACGAGGAACGAGTCGATAAATTTGAGACGGTCTGTGGTGTTTTCATTGTACGCCTTCCACAGCGTCTGCACTGCAGAGGAATCTGGGGCGGCGGGTGCTGCTTTCGGCGGCATTATTGTATCGACGTGGAGGTGAAGCACAAGGAGGGTGCAGCCAAACAGAAGCACACGGACCAAAAAACTGAAGCTCTCGACACACATATGAGCTTTCTATGGCGCTGTCGACACTCGTTAATACGCCCAAGATCGCCGCTTATTCCGCGCGGGTCTCGCGGCGTCACTGGACAGTTCGACCATCTTCCCCTTCCGCTCCCTTATAAGATCGAGGATGGCCTAGGGGACTTTCTACCTCCTGCAGCACTCGAAGCCGTGGCCATGGAGTACCAGCTCGGTCTGCTGGCGCGTCTGACTGACGAGGTGCGACGTAGGTGCTGCTCTTTTTTTTGTGCGAGCTTGCCTCTCACCAGTCGCGTGCGGACAGACACGGAGGACGAAGACTCTTCAGTCACCCAGATCGTGATCAATACCGCGCCGTATCGCGAGAAAACACTCGCGTTCAACTACGCAAGTCTCGCTCTCAACAACAGCTTCTTCCTCAGCCACCTCGTGCGCACTCGGTGTATTCTTTTCGCCCTCTAATGTTTATATCTCTATCGGCAGACACCCAAGCCCGAGAACGCTTATGAATCTGCCATCTCGAACAGCCTCCATGACATTATCCGCACGGACCACGGTGGACTCGAGAACTTCAAGTCGACCGTAAGCGCCGCTGCGATGGGCATGTTCACCTCGGGTTACATCTGGTTCGTCTCCGACCGCAATGGCAGCACCTCCATTCTCCCCACCCTCGGGCCGGGCACCCTCCTCGTCCGCTCCCGCACCTACATGTCTTCGCTCCAGGAGGACCTTTACCACAGCAAAGCTCCCGCCAACCCGCTCGCCTGGGACCGCGAAATGCAATACATGAGCAAGCACCTCGGGAACTGGCGCCCGGAAGGTCTTCACCCTACGCTGGACCCTAAACTGCTCGCGAAAAAATTGGGGACACCAATTGCCAATGCAGCCCAGGACCAGGACCAGGACCAGGAAGGTCTTCACCCTAAAAAACTCGCGGAGCAGTTCTTTGAACAACCACTCTCCGATTCGCTCCAGGACCCGCCCGCGCCGCCGACGAGCCCAGGCCCCTCCCCGCTGCGCCCACGCTTCCTCCACACCAGCGCGCTCCGCTCGCGAGAATTCAGCGCGCTCGACAGTACCCCTGACAGCATTCACTCACCCCCTGCCCGCCGCGCCTCCCCCAATAGCAAGGTCGACGCGCTCCACGCAGGCGAAACTCTCTTCCCGCTCTTCTGCGTCGCCGTGCAGGAGCACGCGTGGATCAGCGCAGGGTTCGGAATCTGGGGCAAGGAGGCGTGGCTGCGCGAGTTCTGGAGCGTGCTCAATTGGAAGCTAGTCAGCGAAGCGTACAGGCGCATCCGTCAGCCGACAGGGAGTTAGACACAAGCTTAAAAACTTACTAATGGGAATGTATATAAATCACATCCAACCACAGATTTACAGCATACATACGGCCCTCTGGGCAGTCTTGATTCTCGTGAGAATTCAGGCTCAAGGCTAGTAGATTTAATGCCCTGCCGCCGCCCAGCGC
>CVRE01181975.1:0-27972 GCA_001179765.1 Crepidotus sp. BD-2015
GGGATACTATAGAGGCTGAAACGAGCCTAGATTCAAATACGATCGCGACTTGGATACGACCGACTGGATTAGACGCGTCGCGTTGACAAGGATCAGGCGCCCGTACTTTCGGCGCCGCCATCTGCCGCCCTCTGCCGCCATCCCAGCCGTCATTACAGCTCCTCCTTCCCTCCGATTGTTCTTTCGCGATTATAGTTGGCTACTAGTCGGCCTCCAGGCCTTTCCCTCGGGAGATAACCTTCGAGCTGAGCCATGTTGGGCCAGGTTGGGCCCCGGCGGCAGGCGTGCCCAGGCGGCTGGATCACACTACGATCCAAGCGGCTGCCCTGTGCTCGAGGGCGCCGAACGTTCCTTCACCATTCACCACCTTCAGTAACAGTCCAGATCAGTGGACGTTTTGGTCGCGACACATTTTTGATTAAAAACTGACTACTTCGTACTAGAGTACTACAATAGTAGCACGGGGTTACGGGTATCGGTGAAGATCGAGCGGGACCGTCCTGAGCCACAGCCCAGAAAAATCCCCCTGGATTGCCAGTTGAATATGTATAGCTCGAGGAGATGATAAAGCAGAGAAGGTATCTGGTGAAGGGGATGATAGATGAAGGCAAAGCGGGGCATCAGCCAACCGGTGTTCAGTTGCAGACACCCCCCAATGCCGCCACGACGAGAGCAAATAAAAAAACAGGGGAAGGTTCGACTTTTTTGGTTTTGGTTTTGCCAGATGGTGAAAGAAATTGGAACTGAGTCAAACGGAGGCATGTTGAAGCCCGCGTTTGAGGGATAGGCCTAGAACCGTCCGTAGACAGGTGAGCCGTCTATGACTGTCGCAATGACTTTGGTGTCCAGAATTTGGTCGACGGCGATGGACATGATGTCCTGGGAAAGAATTACGAAGTCGGCACGCTTCCCAGATTCAAGGGAACCCAGAGTTGACTCCGTGAAGGAGGCGTATGCAGGATCGATTGTCATGCCTCTCAAAGCCTCCTGACGGCTCAACCGCTCCTCCGGGAACCTATGAGGTTGTGTAAATCGACTGTTCCCCCCCAAACGGTATCCTACACTTGCCATCCACCAGGGCCATGAGGGGACTTGCCATGAGGGGAAAGACGGGTGATTGCGGCGTAAAACCCAGAGAGTGGATTGGGCGACTCGACAGGGAAATCTGAACCCAGCGCAATTCTTGCGCCGCTGTCGACGAGAGATCGGAAGGCATAAAGGTTCTTCACACGTTCTGGACCCTAAGTGGAACTTGAATAAAGTACAATTTCGTTGCAATTTGGTGATAGACATACCAATCGGTCTTGGGCATACCACATGTCGCTAATTCTGGAGAAATTGAACCGAGGCGCAGATCAGAAGTCTCATATACATGGACTCACGCGTGTGTCGGTTGAACGCTGGCGATAACTGGAAATAGGTTCGAGACAAATGAAATTATGTGGGTGTAAACCGTACCGCCAAGTCTCCCTAGCCTCTCTCTGTCAGCTTGAGTTATGATTTGGGCGTGCTCGAGCCGAGGCCTAGAGGCAGTGATGTCGATCCCTTTCAACGTAGCCTCAAACACATCCATGACAATGCCATTTGCACGGTCGCCGATAGCATGCACATTCTAAAGGACAGCTCAAGGACTTGATTGAAAGAGATATGATGTTACTAACCACTTGCCATCCGTCTCGTAGAAAGAGGGGAATAAAATGGTGCAAAACCTCTGAGGATATGCGCATGGCTCCATTTGTTGTCGGGTTATCAGCATATGGCTCATACAGCTGAAAAAGGGTCAGCTGGCAGATGCAGTACTATATGGTTGAGATACCGCAGCACCACTAGTCCTTAGAGCACCTAGATCACATTGATGAGTTTCTTGTGCTGCGATTTTCGGAAATAGCTATGTACCGTCGGCAAAAATTTTGACGCTGCGTGCATTGAACCTTCCGTTCGCCGCATCGTTGATTGGCTTGGTTGTATTTCCCCAGTACTCCCCGTGTTCGTCGAAGAAGGTCATGCCGTATATACGAATCTATGGATGATGTGAAATATGGTAGATAATCTGCAACAGTTGACTTGCAGGCAATTTATTGAGCGCCGCTTGCCTGATCGTAGAATTAATAGGTCACGAGTGCGCATTGTAACTCGCGGGAACGTACCTCGCAAAAAATTTGAGAGACATCGGGTTCAAACCCGCGTCATGGACTGAAGTTAGACCAAATGCAACCACATCTTTGACAGCGACTGAGAACCGTCGGAGGAGATCCTCCTCAGTAAGCTCGGGCTGGACGATGAGATCTTGAGAATTGTCCAAGAACATTCCTATTGTTAGCGAGACGCTATCAATTCGCGCCAATCAATGCACAAGGAGGTTCGGACCGTTGGGGTGCCCGGAATCATCACGGAAGATGACACCGCCGTCGACGACATCGGGGAATGGCAAGCTTGCCTCCATCGCTTTTGATGACACCCACAAAGCATGGCAGTCCTTGCTCTGTAAAACAATAGGTCGACCTCGCAGGACAGGATCCGAATCCAGATCAGCCTGCGAATATGAACTTACTCAGAAGATGGAAGATGCACAAGAATACAGATCACACACAGCCGTCGGCCACCTCGTTGTTGGCCAAACCGTGTGATCCCAACCTCCACCCAATATGTAAGTGCTCCTATTGCTGCGGATGTCTGGGTTCGCGAGAATGTATTTCTTTACTCGGGCGACAGTTTCTGAAGTGGCCGTTGAGAACACGGATAACGGAATACTTGCACGCATACCCTGGATATTTTTCGTGCCTTCCAAGGCCAACTGCTGGCTGGCTCCATACTCCAAGAGGTGAACATGGGCGTCTATGTCAACAGAGCATCAGAACACATCATTGCCACGGCCCAGGAACCAACCGCTGAGGCCGGGTACTACAATTGAACCCGGTGGAATGTAGCGAATTTGAAGCTCAAAACCCGAATCCGATATATTTTTTAGGCTGTTCCAATGAGACCGGACCTCCGCTATGGAATCCAGGGTTAACGAGCGAGGCGCCTCGTCGCTAAGGTCGGGACGCACCCAAAGTACCCGTGGTTACAATATATTGCTTGTCTACTAGGATGCATTGGGTTTGAAAATTTTGCGCATCAACCGTATAGACCTTGGAGGATTCGCTTGAACACAGCGCATACGGAGCCAAATAGTTGAGCGACGCGCGAGGAGCACCGAAGGTCGAGAAATTGGAGGCGAAAAACACGAGAGCTGAAAGTCCAATCGCCCCGAAGAAAACATACAATGCGGCGGGATATCCCGAGGGAGCCGGTGAAGAAAGAGTCGGTTGTTCTTTAACGGACTTTTTCTGAGGGTCCGTGAATGAGTTTTCAGCAGACACGGGGCGCTGCCTGAGAGACATCTGTCCTTGGGAAGGTGGGGATGGAGCGGGATGAGGACGATGCAGGCTTAAATAGGGCTGGCTTTTGCGGATGGGGTTGAAACCATCTCAAGATGCCTGCCGTGCCAACTTCCACGATGACCGGGCGCTTGAGTGCATAAGCGCCCATCCGATTAAGCGCCGGTAACAGGGGGACGTGCGCAGCTGGCTGCCAAGGTGATATTGACCGGTAGGATGATATCCAAGGGCACAATGCATCGGAATGAAAAAATAATGGAGCGCTGGTGAGCGGTCAGTTGAGCGCCGTCTGGGCGCTTCAATGATGCCCACGTGAGGACTTGGATCAGAATCAACGTGGCTTGTCCTCCTCGCGTCCGTCCACCAACCGTCCACCATGCCGACTATAGGCCAGATTGTCCGCGAGAGGACGCAGGCGCTTACAGGCTCTATCAACTCGCACAGAATCTTTCTCTACGCCCTCTTTTCCTTCTTCGCCGTGTCCGCTACAATCGCAAATGCCCTCAGGAATTATAGCAATTTCTATTCAGTCGCCATTTATCTCTCCAAGAGCAGTCGCAGCGTTCTTGTGAGCTAGCCGCCTAAGACTTGTTTGCTCCATTCAATTCCGTGCCCCAGGTCCTGGCCAATTTCGGGTTCCTGGTCGCGCTACTAGTGGCCCATGCGTTCCAAAAAATATTCTTTGGACCGCTCCGGCCCAGCGAAATCGAGGTTCGTTTCCCTGCTCATGTTCTTCCTGGCGTTAATTCCCTCCTCAGCGCTTGTATGACCGCATGTGGCTCTTCCTGACGGAATCGCTGCTCGCATTCACCATTTTCCGCGATGAATTCGACACCACTTTCGTAGTCATGTTTGGGTTCTTGGTCTTCGTCAAATCATTCCACTGGATTGCGGCCGACCGAATTGAATGGGTTCGTATCTCTTTCATCCTGAATTTCATGACGCATTAACGTGGATGAAGATGGATCAAAGGCCATATCCAGGACCTTCCCTTCTTTTCCACGTCCGGATGACCGCTCTATTCTTCATCCTGTGGGCTACCGACTTGCTCCTCTTTATGATTGCCGTGGACAGCACCGTCTATAATGGTATCGGCGGCATGGTATTGTTCGCGAGCGAGGTCAGTCAGGTCCCCAGATGGCAATTCGCAATCTGACCAACATCAGTATGGCATTCTCATGGCCACCGTTGCGAACACGGTCTCCAAGTATCTTCTGTGTGCCTACGAGCTCCGTCGCGCCGGCCAGCGCGGCGGCGAAAATGCTCCCCCATGGGAAAACAAAAGCATGTGGATATTCTATATCGAGCTGGCCACTGGTATGCTTTCTCACCTTTCCCAATATGATGTAACCCTAAAGCAGATTGCTTTCAGATTTCATGAAGTTGACAACCTATCTTGTCTTCTTCACCATAATCATGACCTTCTACGGCATACCGCTAAACATCCTACGGGACGTCTATGTCACCGGCCGCTCCCTAGTTACCCGTCTTCGATCTTTACATCGCTACCAAACGGCGACCCGTAACATGGACCAACGATATCCCAATGCAACGGAAGAAGAAATGACTGCAATGAGTGATCATACTTGCATCATTTGCCGTGAGGAGATGGTTTTACCTCGGCCTGCGGAGGATCCTGCAGCGCCTCCCGCGAACACCGAGGGGCCGAACACTACGCCCAAGAAACTGCCTTGTGGGCACATCTTTCACTTTAACTGTCTTCGTTCTTGGCTTGAGCGCCAACAAAGTTGCCCTACTTGGTACGTTTGTCGTTCACGGCTGGTTAGACCTGTACACTCATCTTGTTCAGTCGTCGTAATGTTCTCGAAGCGGCACCGCAGCCTGTTGGGCAACCCGTTCAACCGCAACTCCCCGGGGTCGCGGCTCAAGCACCAAACCTTGGTCAAGGAGCTCAGAACCAGGGTGTAAATGGTCCGTTGGGTCTGATGGGTCGGCTCTTCGCACCTGGACAACCTGGCCCGGGTCAACCTGTCCAGCCACAATTCCCTCAGCACATAAACCTGCCCCCTAACGCCGCAAATGGTGCCGCACAGCCTGTTGTCATTGAATACCACATTCATTACCAAGTCCCGCGTCAGCCAGCTCAGCCAGCCCTCCAACCGGCGCCACAATTCCAAGGGTTTCCCGGACCAGCGGGCGTCTGGCAACCGTGGCCTCCAGCTGCCCAAGGACCCCCCGTCGCTGAAGTGGCCCCCCCTATTCCTGTTGTTCCAACGGTCGTGGAAGTGGATCAAGGACCCCAGCCGACCCCCACGACAGACACTCTCCCTGCCCAGCCGACTCCCACGACAAATAGTCCCCCTCCACCCGGAACAGGTTCAACTCCGAGAGAAGCTGCTGCAATGGCCGCATTGCGGCGGCACAATAGTGCTCAGCCTGCAGATTCCTCCACTGCCACTGTTTCGTCGCCATCTGTGCCCCAACCTGCGGATGCTCCGACCTCGGCATCTGGTCCGTCGGCTACTTCCCCACCCCGACGTTCAGATATAGCTAATCAGCTCCCTACCCTGATCCCGATGTACGAATACGCCGCGTCCGGACCAACTCCCAACACTTTCGCATCGTCAACTCGGCCTCCGCTGGCAGGTGCTCGCACGACATCACAACCTGGACCATTCCCTCCCTCGCATCCCGGAAGTTTCAGGCTCCGTCCGGGTACACGGGGACCACCTGAGCCTCGTTTCCAGCAGCGTCCGCCTTTATCGCAGCTACCACCGACGTTGACGGACGAGCAATTGGCGCTCATGGATAATGTGACGAGAGACGCGATTGACGAGCGACTTCGAGTTTTGGAGGGCGTCTCGGGAGCGGTCTACCGTTGCATCGATGATTTGATGCGGATGCGTAGCGCCTTGCCTGTTTCGACGCCCACTAATCACGTCCCTGCTCAACCCACAAACTCCGAGTCAGGACCTGCTACCCCCAGCACATCGAACAGGCAAACTTCGGAAGACGCTGCAGCTGCAGTTCCCATGCCAGACAGCCCTATCCTTACCGCTGCCCCAGATCCACCAGTCGAAACCTAGCCATAAGGTTTTAAAGGTTTAGGAGTCAAGAACATAAATTCGGTTAAACATCATTGAGAAGAATGTCCAGTCTTTTCTTGACCATCTCCGAATCTACTGTTGACTTGTCCACAATACTGTAAAATAATTTGAATATTTGTCCTGGCTTTTGGGGCTTTGGAAGGCCGTCAAGTATCTCTCGAAGACGGTTGTCGATGTCTGCTTCGGAGAGGAGGGGAGGCAGGAAGGAGGAAAGGAGTTTGAATTCGAGCCTCTCGGCCTCCGCTAGGTCTAGAATCTTTTTAGTCAGTGGCTGACCCCAAAGGAATGTAGATACTTGCCTAAACGCGCTGCAGCGATGTACTGAGCAGCAGACTCGTTCTGGGGCATGTGTGGTCATGGACATGTGCGGTACTTAGGTTTGGTGTAACCACGTACTCGTCGTGCCGCTGCTTTTCTCAAGATGGAGATCACCGTGGTCGAGGGTACTTGCTTATTAGCAGCCTTGTCTGCAGAGTATACCTCCGCCAGAACTCCCTGACGACGCCTCGCTCAAAGTGTGTGTGTTGTAGGAAATGGACCTACGCGCAAGGTAGTCGAAGCCACAGCGTCTTTGCTCTTCATCGCAGCTTTTACAGCGGCTACCAACTCAGTTCGAACATCTGCAACGCCGTGAGATCAAGCAAAATCCGGGTAGAAGATAACAGAAAGTACCGGGAGTTGCCTCGGTGTATGCGCGAAAATGGAGCCGCACAGCGGGTGCCCTGAATAAAAATCGTGGTAATGCCAATGAGGCAGCCATAACGGGTGGATCCGCGGTAACGTGAGCATCATGATGATCTCTTTCATCTCACTCAGCCTCACTCAGCCTTCTGATCCTCAGATCCCTCACTAGCCTCACTGCTCAGTCCGCACTTGCCGAGGCTTGCTCTGCACCGACTCATGAACTCGACCTCTTTTCCGCCCTCGGGAGAATTTCTTCAATCCATCCGGGCCTCTGCCCGGGCCCTCCGAACGGCCGCCAACATCTCGGTGTGTCTTGTCCCTTCTCTGCAATTCCATCCGCGAGATGCCACTTCCAAGGCGTACGGAAGGCTTTCAATTTCGCTTGTTACCCATCTTCGACTGTCTGATGAATCATATGTTTTTCAGATTGAGGAACAAGCGATTCAACGCTTGTTGCTCTCCCCTGCCTTTACGTCCTCATTCAAACGAGTTTCTACTTCCCATGGACTCGCCATGCCATTAAACTTCCCTTCTGCCGGCGCTGAACTCAATCTTATCAGCATCCTTTCTCTTTTGAACTTTGGGTCTGGCTATCGATCGCCTCTCCATGCCGAGACAGGGCATGGCGCATGGGACTGTATGAAGGCCTTTGTCTTTTCGCTCTACATCACCTCCTCTGTCGATGAGGACGATCTGTTGTCTGCGAGAGGAATCCAGAAAGTCAGCCAAGGCAGAGTAGCCGAAATGATGAGGGTCAACGTCCACACAGAGAAGCCGCACGAAACCCTCGAGCATGTCATCATAGGAGAATTGCGCGGGCCTATGTATGATCTGGTCAAGTTGGTTACTCAGGTCCTGAACGAAACCGGGGACATTCTGGTCAATATGGGATATCCTGATCTTGGGATGTTCGTCCTTGAGGCATTGAAGGATGGCCGGAAGGCACGCTCGGACAGTAACACTCACGCAGACGTCGAGGTCATTCTCGAGCGGGTGCGTTTGGCACAACTAATAGCATGTTTCATATCAAGACTGATTCTGTACTAGCTGGTTCGAGCTTTTCCAGCTTTTCAGGACATGTCTGTTGTCGATGGTCAACGTTCGCCCATCCCTCTTTTCATGACCGCTTGGGTTGATCTTTGACCGTTTTAGCTATCTTTTGTTTCAAGAAGGCTTTGTTCCTGATCCACGCAATCTCTGTCCGGTTTGGTTCTGCCAACCCCCCACCCTTTCCGGTGCCGTCGACTGCCCATATGCCGGTCTTGAGTGACAACGTATTGCCTTCATTGCTCATTCACCTAGGTGTGATCGATATCTCGGGATCGCCCGACTTATCGGCACTCTTTCCCGGTGCTGGTTCACCGGAGGAGTTAGCTGCACTCCTTGCGACCATCGTCCCTGGTAGTGATCCCAAATCATTGCCGAAAGATGGTCCTGTGCTTTCGGTTAATCAAGCCTATATTCTGCGGGCAGCAGCGATTGATGCCTGCGAGCTGATTGTCCAATTGGCACATGCGCTAGACGACCCTTCGCTGGAATGGGTGAAGGACGTAAATCTCCCCTCGCTGGACATGTGGATTTGGGCAGTGGCCAAGGACAGGATGGATTATCGGCGGCTGGACAGATTTGTTCTTCGAGACACCGTGTTTTTCTAAAACTCTGAAGCTGGTTGCCAAACGGTTGCCACTGCACTATAGTAACCAGTCTGTAACTCACAGTCGTAAGTAGTGGGATCTGATGAGTAGGCACCAGTGATGGTATCTGAGGAAACTTGAAAGGGATAAGTCCAACCAGCGACTTATAAAGCTAGAGTCGCCGAGCTGCGCCGAGGCTTACGACTGCCATCGTGTTTCATGGACTCGCCCATGGCGGACGCGTTTTCGACCCCTCCAACCTCTCCCTTGCCTCCTGACCCCAGAATCGCACCGTCCTTGTCGAGGCGACTCAGCCGCCCAACATCCCTCCATCTCGGAAACTCTTCGAATTCGGAATGGAATCCAGACATCGTTCTAGACGAGACCTCGCCCGTAACCAAGAAATCAGCCAACGGCAATCGTATGCTGGAACCCCCGGACATGATTCGGGATAGCACCTCAACACCCACGTCCTCTGTGCCCAGCGCTGTTATTGCTGCTGCACCCCATCTTCAGCGCCACCACGCACCCCAGCAACCCATGCACTCTCCCTGCTTCGTTCATTCACATCTAGACAAGGGCGTGTCCCTCACCGACTGGCTCCGCACCAGACAGAATGGCATAAACGAAACGCTGGACTCTGCAGGAAGTCGGAGTTCTCTGTCTTCTACAGGTTACAGCCTTTCGTCGTCGAGCTCGGGAACCAACTCGGTCATCGATTCTCCCGACGAGGAAAATTTCGCTAGCAGCTTGACGAAACAGCTTGCCGAAACGGCTGTGGGTGTGCGGGAGATGAGCAAACAGCTTGGTTCGTCCTATCACTTCTGCTGTAGTGTAATTTGCTTATCACACTTTTAGGTCGCGCCCGCGTGCGATCCAACATTCAGAATGTCTTGATCATCACCAAAGCGAGGGACAACAGGCTTATCCAGCTCACTCGCGAGCTAGCCTTATACCTGATGCTTAAGCCACGGCACGGGCAGAGCCGAGGACTCGTGGTGTATGTTTTACGCTTCGATGTCTGAGCTGCGCTCAAGTTGCCCCAGCTATGTCGATAACCAGCTCCGCAATTCAAAAAGATTTGATGCGGAGGGGATTGAGCGCGACCACCCTGAGCTTTTCGTCCCCGTTCCTCGTCGACGGACCTCCAGCTCCACTTCTCTTGCATCCGTGCCCTCTTACAAAGAGGAATTCAATTCGAAAGAAACGGGACAGCTGCGCTACTGGACGAGCGACATGTGCAGTCAGAGTCCCCACTTGTTCGATTTTGTTGTAACGGTATTCAGCTTCACTTCATGATGCGTGCCGCTGGGCTCATCGATATCTTAGCTCGGCGGAGACGGCACAGTCCTTTTCACCTCGTGGCTTTTCCAACGCATTGTACCTCCTGTTCTTCCATTCGCTTTGGGCTCTCTCGGGTTTCTCACTAATTTCGACTTTGCCGACTATCAGCCGGTGATGGATTCCGCCCTCGACTCTGGGATCCGCGTCAACCTACGGATGCGATTTACCTGTACAGTCTACCGAGCCATCGTAAACGAGAAAGGCAAGGGGCGTCAGGCTGTGAAGAAAGGCGAAACTGGAGAGATCATGATGAAAAATGTAGAAAAGGGCGGCTGGGAAGCTCTGGAAGGCGGATGGTCTGGGGGACCTCTTCCGGAAGGCACAAAGACAGGCGCCAAGGACAAGGCAATTATGTGCTTCTCGACGAGAGCCGTCGAAACTTTCGAAGTTCTCAACGATCTGGTGGTTGACCGTGGGCCGAGCCCGTACGTCAGTCAACTAGAGCTTTTTGGTGTGCATTTGGCGTTTCCTTTCTGCCTTTTCTTGAGCTGACGTAGCGCACAGGCGACGAGCACCACATGACAACCGTCCAAGCTGACGGACTCACGGTGTCGACACCCACAGGATCGACTGCGTACTCCGTGTGTAGTGTTTCTATCTCATGTTCAAGCTGTCCTGAACTATCGCTAGCTATCCGCTGGGGGGTCCCTCGTCCATCCAGAGATACCCGCGCTTTTGATCACCCCCATATGTCCACACACATTATCGTTTCGTCCCATGTTACTGCCGGACAGTATGGAACTTCGTATCTGTGTCCCGTTCAATTCCCGTAGCACAGCTTGGGCATCCTTCGACGGTCGTGGGCGCGTGGAACTCAAACGCAAGCGCATCTCTTTTACTGTCTGATCTCAGACTTACGATACAAACTCTAGAGGGTGACCACATCAAAGTAACGGCTTCGAAATTCCCTTTCCCCACTGTCTGCGCGGATAATCAATCCACGGATTGGTTCCAGGCAATATCGCGCACCTTGAAATGGAACGAGCGCGAACGCCAGAAATCCTTTGTGGTCGTGGAGGAGGACGGACCAGTCAAGCCGAGGGAGCGGAGAAGTAAGCGCGCCCATGTTGCTTCCGAGAAACGGGCCGCCAACCTGCCAGAAGCCGTAGAGGAGGCGCTCGAGGACGAGGAGGACGAAGTTTCGGAAGAGGAAGAAGAAGACAAGTTTGATATCGACGACTCTTCCCCGGAGGCTGCGGCTGCGAACGCAGCTGCAGCGGCATTGGTAACTCGCCAAACTCCAAAAGAAGAAGCCCTAGGCCGAGAAAAGGCACAGGAGCTAATTGCGGATGACCGACTGCACAGGCTCGCTGCCTCTGCCCTGAAGAAGGAACGCAGCCGGTCAGCGAAATCTCGTTCTCGTTCCCGAGGGCATCACCCGTCCTCCCCTCGGCATGTCGAATTCGACTTGGGTAGATCATCAAGTGTCGATTCGTCCGACTCTGGCGTACTGGCCGACCAAGATGGCACCCGGGACCATATAAATGCTCCCCGTTCGATGAGTGGAAAGAGCAGGATCCCCAAAGACAGGGATTTGGAAGTTGATAGCGTCAAAACCCCGACTGTGGCCAACCTCATGTATGGACGCGGCCGTGGCCATTCTCGCAGTCGCTCTGCTGAAAATGGGCATCGAGCGTTCGCCGTCTGGGGCCACGACGAGAGCGACAGCAACGATGCGAGTGACAGCGACACATGAATCTCGACTATTCACGAAATCTAATAGACCACGACGAGTTACTGACCACTACATTTTACACGGAAATGCAATTTGAATCCATGCTATGTTTACCATTGTTAGGATCGAGTGTTTGCACACTTGCACGGTGGCGTGATTCACGACTTGCTCACGATCCTCAGGCTGCCTCAGGCTTGCGCCTTTCTTTGTCAACTCGTCTTCCCATCACGAGCGAGCGAGTGTCGCGTTTTACTCAAAGACCGCCTTCCCTCGTATATGGCGCGTTCGACCAGGAATTTAGAGGCGCAGGGGTTGTCTACGCAGCGGATTAGCCGTCTACTCAGACCATTGCGCACCAAGTGCGTCGCATTGGCCACTATCCATCCGCATGTGTGCTATAAGCACCCAGCGCGTTACGGTTCCCAGGCCCGTTCTGTGGAATTCAACCCTCTCGACAACCTACCACCTCCTGACAGTGGCCGTTCGTATCACGTTGAGCATCGCTCCGTCGCCAGCCTCCGAGCTACCATTTACGCTATCCGGGATTGCTTCAGAGAAGTCGTCCTCAAAACCAAGACCACGGAGGCGGTGGGATCTACGCACAGAGTTCCACGTCTAGCAGATCTTTGCTCCACCATTGTGGGCGAACACATGCAAGCTGATGAAGATATCGGGGCAGAGCAAGGAGAGGACTTGGAACAATTGGGCGAAATGGAATATCTCTACGACATCATTCCAGTTCAATACAGGAGGTCTGTCTTCAATTAGCCGCCATCGTATCCGAGTCTTGCTCAATCTTGATATCAATTAGATCCGCACTCTTAGCCCATGCGCTGGACATCATTCTCCGCTGTCCGCACCATTGCACACTTTTAAGCATCCTGCTCGATGTAGCACTACAGCACGACCTATATCATGAGTCGTGTGTTCTTCTGCGTTCGCTCTTGTATGCATCCGTGGCCCCTACCTCAGGGTCCGGGTCCATTTTGCGTTTGTGCCACTCTGCGCATTCAAACTATCTTGTGGACCTTGCGCAAAAATGGAAGGGGGCCAGTCAACCAACAGGTGCTTTTGTACGGATCCTTACGGAAACTCTCTCCACGACGGCGCGTCCAGAGCTATGGCGCTGTAAAGCTCTGGGAAAGCTCACACGCGAACTCTACAGCCACGACTTCTATTCCTTCTTGGACATGGGTGGCGGGTTAGTGAGCTTCGTCGGTTTCGTCCAATCAGATGAGGCGTGTGGAAATGAATCCAAGATACAAGGAAGTCGATCAATTCGAACAAAAGAAACCACTCTCGCAGATCAGCTCAATATATGGCTGAACTACTCCACTCCATTCTGCTCTTCCCACCCTGAAGACTTGACCCCGATTGTGGGGTTCCTCGAGCGATGCCGCCAATCCAGAGTTCATCAGAACACCGACCCACTCGCTGCCACTATTGTTTGTTGGGCGACGCATTACCTTTCCCTGGACACGTTGAGTGCCGACGCTCACACGACCATTTCCAAGTTGTTGAAGGACGTATCGCCGACCGTGACAATGTACAATCTCCTCGTAGAGAAGAGTTTCGAGGTGAACGAAACATCAATGGGCGGGCTTCAGCATGGCCGTGCTATTCTGAAGGCTCACGCCTCTTGTCTCCGTGCAGAAAAGCATCTCCTCCTCGAGGCATCCCTGTGGGCATGCATACTTCGATTCGTGGAGACATCCGTGAATTTTCTGGGCCGTTGTGGCACGGAGAGGGAAGTCAGCCTTTATCGAGAGGAGCTCATAGAGCTGGTTGAAGATGCCGAGCAACGATGCTTCGGAAGCAGACTACTCCTGGATCCTTGCCCTAAAGTGACGGAATCTGAATGGAGGTGGGAGGAAAGCCCGGGATGCTGGGTCCAGTGTCACCTGCCTATCGCGAAGAAAGCAAAGCACCACCACATCGGTTTAGATGACGATCTAAACCTCATTTTTGGTGATCCAGACTCTGCATCCAAGGCCCCACATACCGACTCCAGTTCATTCACGTTTGAGCTCTCTTTCAAGTCCCTAGTGTCCAGTGCCCTGTCCAACCGAACTCAACTGCATGGCTACTCCAGAGGATCTTTAACCATACGGCCGGACCGTAGGGCACGACCGCCATTGCCACTTCCAGTGCCTCCGCCTCGAAACTACACCTCAGAAACTGCCACTGGCAGTGACGACGCCTTGGATCTTTTTGCGTCTGCGAAATCTACGTTATCTTCCTCATCAAATCCTCATATGTATCACAGTCGAACTTAAATATCTACACACGTCTCTCTACACACATCTACCACATCGTTTTGTACCTTGTTCAATCATCAATTTGTATTTTTAGCTCATGCCCAATGCCAAAACGGGTCTCGACTTGTCCAAAACGGGCCTTGAATCGGACCTCCATGTCGACCGCGAAGCCGCTCTCACTCAGTGCTACGCTACGGGATCTTGCGCTGCTGCGTGCATCCGGTTTGGATGTCGCGTCGCTGCTGCCCGTCCAGACTCCACTGACATCCGAAACGACCGATTCGGCAGTTGAGCGGTCATTTGAGTTTGTGCAACAAGCACGGACGGCTATCAAGATATACAATCGTGAAGACGTTGAGGATGTCGGATCAGGTTAGTCTCAAGTCGACTTGATCTATCCCAGTTGCGTAGACACTTCGTTCGTTCCGCAGGCGTGAAAACCATTTGGTCAAAAGTTGAAGAGGTATCGAAAGGATTACAGAACGCGCATTGACTTGTAAGTTCAACCCCACCGTACAGGCTCCTGTTTATGGTCTTCTCCAGAGGGTGAAAAATCTCGAATTGTGTAGTATATCAAGTGTCAATTGAGGATTCGGCCGGCCTAGTGGCAGGCTCTCGTCTCAGCTCGTCGATGGCCGGAAATGCTGACACCGTCGCCACTGCTTGATGTACGAACACTGTCCTCAGTCCATGCTGCTAGCGCACCGAACATACCGCACACCATCCCTGCTGTTCCTCACACGCGCCGCGTGCCGCCACGACTTGAGATCTCCCACCAGTTATATAGATATCGACCGGACCCGCCATGTATACTGAAGATGGACTCCGCCACCCACCTTCTTGACTCTATCCAGCGCACCCAAATGTCTGTAGGTTGGTGCCTCCTCGTCTTCTATGCACTCAGTGACCAGTGGACACAGTCGGGTCCGCCACACTCCTCGTCTACCCAGCATGTAGCTTTGCGAATCCATCGAAAACGGCGGCATTATTGTGGCAGTCATAATCATTGGCCAAGAGGTGCGAGCGCGATGAACCTGTGACCCATACGTCCGTAATATTTCCCGCCGTTAGATCAATCTTGTGTGGGTAGGACCCTTTCGAATTCACCCGCGTTTGCTGTCACTCACAGTCGCCCAGAAAAAAATTGGAAAGGCGTTTTTATAGTCATGAGACCGCCCTCTATATTTCGTTTCCAGTTACGAATGCATCGTTACCCGGGCATTGCGTGTGATGTGAGAAGCTTTCTGCTATTCTTTGCCCTCGCCCACCGTCTAATCAGCCCTAGAATGGGCGGTGCCACAGCATCGGCCTGTATGATAGTATCAGCCATCGACATCCATTGATCCAGTCAGTCTGAATCCTCATGTTTCCAACGAAGTGATTACTGACCCTTGTTTTTGCTGGCGCGGCTGTGAAATTGATTGTACCAGATTCAATGTTTCTGACATCACTATGGTATTGAGAATACAGATGTGCGCAACGAATATTGGCCTAAGCTTTGTCTGATGGTATCACAGGCACATTCTGGTTCCATTGGGAAATGTGGGGGTACACTGTGGTGGGCTCTTAGTACTTGATCTTCTCGGGATCCCGCGCTCACATGTCCTGCAAGTTGTACTGACATCTGAGCGTGCGCACTGGGTTCTTTTCTTATAGTCGTGTTCATGCTCTGGATCTTCGGCGTGTACAGCAGGAACATCCACATCCTCGCAATTCTGGGAATGCTTTGGGCGACGGAATCAATATCCGTCGTGCTGCCAAGTCCTGTGCTCGTGTTGAAAGTAATTATCTTGGTTTCTTGACCTTCAAGCCAGTCACACAACCTGATTTCTGGGCTCGGTAATTTCTGCTCCCTGGTCAACGAACCCCCATTTTTCTGTTGGTATTGATAATAATAATTGGGTGCATGTGCTCATTTACAACGTTTTACAACTCGGCGCGTATACAACTTGATATTATCCTCTTCATGCCTTCTTTTATTTCGAGCGCCACCCTGGTTTTGTTTATGCACAAAAAGACCGAGATCATGTCGGCTTGCTGCCTCTTGCTGCATGACGTGTATCAGCGAAGCTTCGTCAATTTTCTCCTTTCAGTATTTGATCAGCAAGAAGACTGGAGCCTAAGCTAGCCCAAGTAGATTGATTTCAACATGATCTTCGTTGCGTAATATCTGCTGTGCTGCGTCTTGACCAATCGGTGTACTTATTGGATGGGCAGCAATCGCTCGGGCAGATTATTCCTGTGGGGTTGGGTTTGCGCTGTCGTTTTTCCGGTAATTGATCAACATTCGGCACGCCTGTCCTCGAGAGGAGGTAGACCTGGATAGACCGATTGCTGCAGCAATATATGCGGATCTTGCTCCGCGTGAAGACTCTGAAGAGTGGCTATTTGAGCCAAGGGAGCTGAGGAGGCTGTACTTACGTCAAAATCGTCGCGTGTGAACTGATCAGAGCCGCCGCGTATCTTTTTTCTTTCAAAGGTTGTTCCAAACGTTGTTGTTTGCGACCACCAAGACGCCATGGCAGGCTCTACGCTCGCCCTCTTCGTCTTGCGAGTCCTTTCCCCGGCTTTGGTCTGCCTTTGCACCCTATCCCTCATCCCCTCCGCTCCCGCTCCCGCCCCGCCACCCTCCCCCTCCGCCATAACACGTGTTGTGGTACCCACTGTTATTCCGCGTCGCGCTCTCATATTATGCCTTCTGTCTTTATCTGCTCTCACCTTCCTACTGGATGGTCTAGTCTTCGTCGTTTACGCTGTCATCGAAAAAACCTGGCCCCAGGACACCGGGATCGAGTACAATGCAGTCTTGGGCCTGGTCGCCTTCGCTGGTCTTGCCGCTCTCGGTGCATGGAAGGAAATCCGCGGGGTCGACGTTTGGCAAACCTCAAGGCGAAGCATCACGTTGGCCGTCGCCACTGCATCTGCAATAGATCTCACGATTGTTGTTCTGTCTACAAAGTCGATGCGGTCCAACGCAGGATGTGAGTTTCAGCCTATCTCGCTCGCCGCACTGAGCCAACTATCTATCAGCACGTTTCCCGATAACTCATGAATCGATCGAAGTTCTATTCCCGGCTTTTAGGGTACTCGCAGGCTCAATTCTTGTGGCAGCACTCTCTTCGCCCAGGGTCGTCTACAAGCCAGTAGCGCAGGACGAGAACGAGGATTCTGCTGCATCCGATTCTTCGTCCCTTCTCCCTCCGCCTTCCACCGGCCTTTCGCCTTTGTCGGCTCTGCCCAGCGATTCGACAAAGTACGGAACCTTCAGAACACCCCGTTCTGGTTTGGCCCAATCAAATCCGGCGACCAGAGTTGCTAGTCCTCTTCGTCCTGATGCTGTTGACGTCAAGGTAAGCCCTAACACCGACTTGCATGGCTTGCCTAATTTATACACTCAGTCGACTGAGAAGCCTGAGATCTCCCTAGACCCTTCCTGGAGTGAGATATGGCGCCGGATATCTCGTTTGGCTCCTTATCTCTGGCCTTCAAAGAGCCGCTCCCTCCAGTTACTAGTTGCAAGTCCTCTATACTTCGCATCGCATTCTAGTTAGAACTCATTTTTTCGCATCAAGTTGTTCTGCGTCATTCTCATCCTGATCGGCCGTGTGGTCAACGCTAGCATACCTTTTACTCTGGGGGAGCTCGTGCGCATCTTCGAAGGAGAATCCGACCGCTCAATATGGCCGGTTCTTTTCCTTTATGTGATACTGCGCTTTCTCCAAGGCAGCGGCGGGCTAGCTGCGCTCCGCGATGTGGGTATAAAGCCCGCTTGTTCTTTCTTGTACTGAACATCCTGCAGTGTCTCTGGACTCCCGTGATGCAGTATTCCGACCGAGGTAACCCTCCGTGGTCCTATGCAAGCAAAGCCATTCTGAACCATTATCCTTGCTTTCTTGCTAGAGATGAGCCAGCTGGCCTTCGATCATCTACTTCAGCTGTCTTTTTCCTTCCATACTCATCGGAAAACAGGTATCGGGCAGATTTTTTGTCTCGCTCCCACTGAAACAGAAAACAGGGGAGATTCTGCGTGTTCTGGATCGTGGGGCCGCCATAAATCATACTTTAGAGGTGCCGCTCCCCCCCGCACGGTTGTCAATGATGCTAAAAACCTTCAAGCATATACTGTTCACCATCGCCCCTACCTTTATTGACATTGCCGTCGCCCTGGTGGTTTTCTGTGTCAAATTTGAATGGACTCTGGCACTGGTCGTCTTCGTAGTCATGTTTGCATACGGTAAATTATATCTCTTGCTCTTTTCAGGGCCCTGACATGTCCTCAGTCGCCGCTAGTATCATTATAACCCGATGGCGCACCAAAATACGACGACAGATGAATGAGCGTGATGTGGTGCGTAGTGTCCATACTTCTTCTCAGCCCGTACCCATCGAGTCCAGGTGACTCGCGGCATCCATGCCGATTGTCTGCTCAACTATGAAACCGTCAAGTATTTTGGAGGTGAGGAACACGAGGGCGAACGGTATAGACAAGCCGTCAGCCAATATCAGGAGCTGGAGTATAAAGTGATATGTGGGTTTTTATACATCGCCAGGCCGTTTCCTCTCTCACATCACGTCTCAGTTTCGCTCAACTTCCTGAACCTCGTCCAGAACTTCATCATCGTATGTTTTCTTTGTACATAAACAGAACCTGATAAGCTCAGACTTGCTATGCAGAGCCTCGGGCTCCTCGCTGGATCCATGATTGTCGCTCTCCGTGTCACTAAAGGACAATCCGCACCCAGCGATTTTGTCATCTTCATCACTTATCTTGCTCAGGTATTGTCGTCGAACACCCTCTCTTCACACACTGGCTGATCTCTTCCGGGGAAGCTGTATGGGCCTTTAAATCAGCTCGGCTATATGTACCGGACTATCAACCAGTCGCTCGTGGACACCGAAAAGTTACTGAAATTGCTCAATGAACCCACAGAAGTGAACGACAGAGACAACGCTGCCTCGCTACTGGTCGACGACGGGGAAATCGAGTTCGGTACGTGGAGGTGAACCCCACATGTTTCTTACCCTGAGGGGATGTACAGACAACGTCAGCTTCTCGTACGACAAACGTACCACGGCCCTCAACGGTGTATCTTTCAAAGTGCCCAAGGGTTCTTCTGTGGCTCTCGTCGGCGAATCGGGAGCAGGCAAAGTAAAATTGAGTCGAAAGGAAACACCCTGTCACTAACTGCTATCACAGAGCACGATACTACGCCTGTTGTACCGATTCTATGATCTTCCGGAGGGCGGAGGACGGATTTTAATTGATGGACAGGATATTCGGCAAGCCCGTATACCTAGTGATCAACTCGCGTTAATAGCCATATCCCAGGGATGTCACACAGAAGTCCCTTCGTGCGGCTATCGGAGTTGTTCCTCAGGATTCTGTGTTGTTCAATTCCAGCATCGGCTATAACATTGGGTAAATCCCAGTTCAGCTGGTCGCTTTATCTTACTTCATTGAACCCAGGTACGGCAAGTTCGGGGCATCCCCTGAGGAAATTGAAGAGGCTGCCAAATCTGCCCAGATGCACGAGCGAATCACAACTTTCCCGGACGGCAAGTTCCCCCGTTGACACATGTTTCCCTTTTTTAATGTTGTCCATTTAGGTTATGAAACCAAGGTTGGCCGAATTTCCATCGTATTGTTGTCGTTAATCACTGTGATATCTAGGTTGGAGAGAGGGGTGTTCGCTTGAGCGGTGGGGAGAAACAGCGTGTTGCAATCGCTCGGTATGAATGAACGTCTGGGATTGAGGATCGACATTCTTACATATGACGTCTAGGACTCTTCTCAAGAACCCTCCGATTCTGCTTCTGGACGAGGCTACTAGGTAAATGATGCTCAGGCTCGTATTCTTATTGCAGCTCTCATGTCCATTTAGCGCTCTCGACACTTCGACTGAGAAGGACATCCAGAAGGCTCTCCAAAACCTTGTGCAAGGCAGATCTTCGTTGTCCATCGCTCACCGTCTCTCAGTAAGTTGGAAATCTGATTCTACGTCGCCAAGAATCTAAGCTGCTATATAGACAATTGCCTCCGCCGACCTGTCCGCTCTGTCCACTGCTGTTTTTGACGATTCCTGACTCATCGATCTGCTACAGGATCTTGGTGCTCAAAGACGGCCAAATCGTTGAACAGGGGACTCACACTGAGCTGTTGGCTCAGGATGGCGTTTTTGCCACCATGTGGGCGGATCAGATCTCGACCTCGGGCGGTCTGCGGACACCGGTGGCTGGTGCAAACAGCGCATTGCCTGAGCTTGGGGCTGACGCTGAAACTACGGGGTATTCGGTTGAGCCAGATCTTCCTGAAAACGCTCCAGTAGCGACGCAAGATCTAGCAGTTGACGACACTGCGTTGACCGGGGGCACAGTAGAAGTTGCTTCGGAGTCTGCCGAGCCAGAGGCGGCTGACCCCATCCAGGGTCCGGACGCACCGGAGCCGGAGACCCAAAGCGTGGATGATACTCCACCGCCACCCGTTCCAGTCGCTCCCCTCAGCTCTGCCCCCGTCGCGTTCCCTGCTCCCATTGCGTTCCCCGCTTCTGAGCCTGAGGAGTCCGCCCCTCTCCCTTCATCTCCTGCACTTGTCGCCGAGCCCTTAACGTTCCCCGTCTCCGACGATACGCCTGCAGCGGCGGAGACTGAGAGCTCTCCACCCGTCCAAGCTCCCGGTGTTACGTTCGAGCCTAGTCTGGCCTCGCCTACGACGACTCCGGATCCTGATGCTGAACCCAAGAGGAAGCGAATCTCCTCTCAGAATTTCCAGCGGCTCGCGCGCAGAATATCGCTTACGACCCGCCGACAAGGGTCGACTTCGTCGATTGCAGGGATCATTCCTGGCCTCAAGCGAGACAAGACAGCTTCGGGCGACGACAACAGCATACGTGGTGAAGGCAGCGGACGGAACTCGATCGACAGCCCCACTACCAGCCTTGCCGGTGACAAGAAGCTCAAGAAGAAGGACAAGAGGAAGGGCAGCAGCTAAACACATCTGCCCGCCTCTCCACGATGTTTTTTACGACCCCATGCATAATTTCTACATATACGACTGACTCAACGCACGCTATCGTAGATACACTTTTTCATCCCTTCCATCACATAATCAGACATCGGATTTCACTACAATTTTAGCTCAAGTTTAGCCATGTTAGTCCTTGTTCGGCCGGCCGGCGGCGGAGTTTGAAACTGCGGGTATAAAAGCTTGATGAGGATCACGGGCTTCTCCTTTCCTTCTTTCCCCAACCACCATCGTTCGGAAGTTCCGGTCTCGGTTTCGTTCTGGTCTCGTGTATCAGATCCCAGGTTCACTATTGTATTAAAGAGATGTCGGCCAAGGTCTATGTTGGGTTCGTCTTGTGTATCGGGCCGTGGCCTCACCGCCTCCTGTTTTGTGTTAACATGTGCATAGCAATTTGAGTTGGAACACGACCGATGATACGTTGCGCACTGTCAGTGTGATTCCGGGTTGCAAGGCTCTGAATCTTTGAATCGTTTGCTGTCTTGTCGTCGTCTTATCCATGTTGTAGGCTTTTTCCGACTTTGGACAAGTCCTTGATGTGCGCTATCTTATCACGTGTATAATCAGAGCTGACCCGACTCCAGTCCATCGTCATGAGGGACCGCGACAGTGGGCTAAATTCCTGACTGCTGTTTTCCTGCTTAGACGTGTCCTCTTAGCCGGACGCTCCCGCGGCTTCGGCTTCGTCACCTTCGGATCCGCTCAGGAGGCTGAGGCGGCCATCGCCAACTTGAACGAACAGGATCTCGATGGCAGACGCATCAAGGTCAACCTCGCCAACGCCAGGGGCGGAGGCGGCGGAGGAGGTTACAGCGGCGGCGGCGGAGGCTACGGTTCGTCGCGGCTCTCTTTTTCTTCTTGCGTATCTTGCTCACCGTTGTCCAGGCGGTGGAGGAGGCGGCTACGGCGGTGGAGGAGGCGGATACGGCGGTGGAGGCCAAGGTAAACGGTTCAGCTCGTCCAGCTAATCACATTTGTGCTCATTCCCCGGCCATTAGGTGGATATGGTGGATCTGGCGGCGGGTACCAGGGCGGAGGGTATGGCGGTGGCCAGGGTGGAGGTGGCTACGGCGGCGGCGGCCAAGGTGACAACTCGAGCTACTAGTACGCCACCATTCGTGCTCACCTTCTGTCTAGGCGGCTATGGCGGCGGGTATTGAACGCTGCCAAATTCGTTTTCGCCCCTTTCTCAACTTCCCCCACTCCCAAATCCCGTTTCCATTTTACCCCACCCGCATCCACACTGTCCTTTACACTCTCCGTCGTCTCGTTCCTCGGTCATGTTGGCAACTCAAAAACAAACCGGTTTGTACTAGTACTTGACTCGTTCCATGATGGTTCAAATGTATTACTGTGGTGCAATCTCTACCTATATCCTCCCAAAACATCCATGTCGAGCTATCTGTATGTAGTATGTGCGTGGATGAGCAAATTGCTTCAGCAGTGGGCTCGCGGCCGTCGCCGCCGCGCCCTCAGAAGATGAAGGGCTGTGTAGATCCTTCCAACAGAATCAGCTCCATGCGACGGCCACGCGGGCCACGACACCGTCGACCAATAAGTTCAGAGTGACCAAGGAAATAAGCGCTGTGAGCGGAGTCCCAAAGAGGATTGCAGTATAAAAGACACAATCCCTCGCTGCCTCCATCAAAAATCCTCTTTCCTCCCACATCTTCTGTTTGAGTTTTTTCTCTTTCGGTCTGATTTTTTGCTGTCGGAATGTCGAAGATTTACGTTGGGTTCGTCGTCATCGTCCTATCCTTGCCTCAGTCGCTGATCTCGCCTGATCTCCAGAAACTTGAGCTGGAACACGACCGATGACTCGTTGAAGGCTGTGGGTACACAGTGGATTTCATCGATCTTGTTACTTATACCTCCTCCTCCCAGGCCTTTTCCGAGTTTGGGCAAGTTGTTGATGTGCGTTATCTCTCTCGACCGATGGGCACGGTGAGCGCGATGTACTGATAAGGTACGCCTTTTGCAGTCGATCGTGATGAGGGATCGCGACAGTAAGTGTTTGGCGATCGATTATCTAGCGCTTGACCTAATTCATGTCGTACTTGTAGCTGGCCGCTCCCGCGGCTTCGGATTCGTGACGTTCAATGCTGCTGAGGAGGCCGACGCTGCCATCAACGGGCTCAACGACCAAGATCTCGATGGTAGACGCCTCAAGGTCAACCTGGCCAATGCACGCGGCGGCGGCGGCGGTGGAGGCACGTTGTCGTCACTTGGTTACCTGTCTTGTCCAGCTCACACATACCCTGCAGGCTACTCTGGTGGGGGCGGAGGTTACAGCGGAGGTGGCGGAGGATACCAGGGTGGAGGTGGCGGTGGCGGCTATCAGGGCGGCGGTGAGTACTCACGACAGAGGCCGACAGAGCCTTCTCGACGACAGAGACTTCATAACTAACTCCTACCTCTTTCGATTCAGGCGGCTACCAGGGTGGTGGTGGTGGGTACCAGGGCGGTGGCGGTGGAGGAGGCTACGGCGGTCAGCTCACCTTTTTTTCCGCGTTCTTATGCTAACTCCATACCCAGGTGCTTACTAGCTTGCCAACGACGCGTGTTGACCGCGGTGCGGTTCTCTGATTACTTGTCGTTTTTGTCGTTGTCTCGGCCTCAAAATGGAATCCGGCTTGTATTAGTACTTGATATGGCTGTAGTTCGTTGGTTGTGTCATGAACAAATGTATCATTGCGCGAAAAGAAATTTGGCAAAATAACATGAGCGGACACTAGAGCGAAGTGCCTAGGCTGGGGAGGTATAAGCTTGTGTAAGACCAGAAAGATGGCAGAAATAAAATGCAGAGGAGCAGATGGTGGTTCGGTTTTGAGCTCGAATTTTGATGTGGCGGTGCAGCAGGTGAATGTCGACCAGCAGTGAAGCAAGTCGACGCCAGCTATTCTGGTCGCTGGCTCGGGCAGTGAACACCTCCGTCGTTGCCACCTGGAGTAAACTGCTGTGTGCCACAGCACTGGAGCCTTGACATGAGAAACTGACTGGCGCGCGCTTAGTGGATGGCCTCTGTGCGCTTGGACCTCGATTGGATCATGGCCTGAGATCTCCTTGGACTCGGCCCTTTGGTTGCTTTGGTACTGTCTCTCTGGAGGATCGTCTGCGGGTACAAAGTAGGAGAAAACTGGTGTTGTGTGGCTTGTGTCCTCTTAGCCGAGTCCACGTGCACCCACAGACGTCCACAGGCGTCTACAACTTTCCTCTCGCGCTTCCGCCTGTCCCTTGCCACCAGCCCTTCCTCTGATCCAGGACCGTCCCCTCCTATTATTTCTCTACCTTTTATTCCTTGTCGTCACCCATGGCGGGTCCTGTTCGCACTCCCCCGGTGAAAAAAACTGTCCAACCACCACGACCCCCCAATGCTTGGATATTGTACCGTGCCGAAAAATCAAAGGAAATCGGTCGAAAGGCACAATCCGACGTGTCTAAGGAGATTTCTGCCATGTGGAAGGCCGAGTTACCCCACGTACGCGCAGAATACGAGCGACGCGCCGACCTGAAAAAAGCCGAGCACCACGCCATGTATCCGGAATACCGCTTCCAACCGGTGAAAAGGGAAGAGAAGGAGAGACTACGGGAGGTCAAGAAGCAGGAAAAGGAGCGACGGAAAGAGGCCCAGCGACGAGGACGCACAAATCCTCAGCCCCCTCCTCCACTGTCCCTCCCAGCGCATCACTACGCGACGGTCGACCCTCTCGCACCCTACTACCTAGCTGAGCGGCGATTTGGTCCCTCTGGCCCTTCTCCCCCACTTTCAGCCGCCAACTCTCCGAGTGAGAGCGGCACTTCCGACGTTCCTCAAAGTCGCGTCGAGGAAACTTCGGTTTCTCCCTCGGCGAACGCGTCTCCATATCCACAGACTCCCTCGAGTGTATATGCGTCCCCCGCACTGCCGCCCTCTTCGTCTTTTGGGATGCCCTTTGCGGACTCCCAGTCCCCTGAGCCGGATTCCTCTCAGAGCATTAATGGGTCCGAGCCTCTGCACTGGAAGGATCCTCAACAATCTTCACTCGTCACGACGGGTGAGCATTGGTTCAATGACCAAGAGCAACCTCGCACGCAGGTAAGCTTACGAAGAACGCGTCATATTTCACCTGATGTCTGACCATCCTGACAGGAATTCCTCTCCTTCGAACTACCCAACCCGCAGATGACTTCTTGGACGGGGAATAATTCTTCGGATTATGCCGACATCCAAGCCATCCTTAACGCCACAGGAGATCCTTCCGTCTTCCAAATCTCCAACTTCGACCCCCAAAGCCTCTTGGACCACCCGACCGGTCAGTTGGAGGTGTCCCTCGGACAAATGGCCTTCCCAAGTTTCGAGGATCCCATCCCTAACCTTTCCGACTTTCCGTACTACCCTCAGCATTACCCGGGTGTCCACCACTTTGGAGGCGACCTGACCTCCTCGTCTCTCCCTTCCCTGGAAGCGCATCCCGCGCCTTCACATGAATTCGGAGGGAACTACAACGCCGACGAGTTCCTCAACTTTGACGAGAACGTGTCAGACGCTGTTTCGTCGAGGCCTGCACCTGTCGAACAGCACACGTCGGACAGCACAAGCCGCCCTTATGCACCCCCGTCCGGCGCGCCGCTTTCGTCGGCGCGACGGGTTGCCGGCAGCTGGCCCCGACCCATCGAGCAAAGCCCCACTCGGACGAGCTGGGGCGTTCACGCATAATTTATCCACGAAATCCTGACGACCACCCTGCATTTTTCTCCATTTCTCTTGCATTACTTTACCCGCACATATAGAACCCCCTACTCGCTTTCTCTTTGCTTTGCACATGCTTCCTTTCCCGTTCCCACGCCTCCTCTCACCGTTCCCGTCGAAACCTCGCTCTCCTGCTGTCCAGTCCACCCAAAATTGCTAACTTGCTCCTCATCCTGATTTATCCTTCCATCTTATTCCCTTGGCATCTTGCTTTCACATTGCTGTACCAGTACTTTCCCGCATCCTCAATGAATTTCAAACCCGCAACTACTATTTTATTGCCCTGTAACTGTACGTGCTGTAGTAGTACTGCTCTGCTTTGTGTTGCAATACACATGGCCATGGATTCCCTTTGGGCGAACAATGGAAAACGGAGGAAGCCCGATCTGAGTGGGCTAGCTCTTGGACTACGCCGCGGCAACAGCCGGGCCGGCGGCTTTGTCATCGACTCTTCCTCCTGGGAGCAGTCGCGCACCTGGATGCTCCAAGCTGAACATAAGACTACTCCTCTTGCCACACCAACTTTAGCAGATCTCAGCAGAAATGCGTCCGTCATTTCAGCAAGCAGCACCGACTCGGAACAGGAACTGACCCCACCCCGTCCCCGACCTATACGCACCTTTTCTGCTCCTCGCTCCCGCAGCCCCCAGTCCCCAACCACCCGCGGCCCATCCAGGCCTCCTCCGTCTTATTTATCGCGCGAACTTGGATACACAGAGCCTTCCACGCTTCCTCCGTCTGTACCAAATGGTCAACCGGCCTCGACGATACCTTCAAGCAGACCCTCGCTCCGAGACTTTGAATTTGGCGCTACCCTCGGCGAAGGCTCATATTCCACTGTGAATGCGTCACGCTGCCGCCTATTTGTGCATCCGATACTGGTATTGACTCGTTGCTTTAGGTGAAGCTTGGCACCTCTCGAATAGACGGCAAGCAGTATGCAATCAAGGTTATAACAAAAAGCCACTTGATTCGCCAGCATAAAGTCGAGACTGCTACTGCAGAGCGAAAGGCTTTAATACGACTCCATGGTCATCCCGGCATCGTCTCGTTATTTCACGCGTTCCAGGATGAATGGAGTCTTTGTACGCCTGATCTTGTTCGCCCCCCTCCGGCTAATTCTAATCCTCCCCTAGATTTTGTGATCGACCTCGCAGTAAACGGAGAAATGCAGTCGTTGATATCTCGACTGGGTTCCCTCTCCACCAGATGTGTGCAGTATTATGCTGCACAAATCGCAGACGCCATGGAATATATGCATTCCAAGGGCGTTATTCACCGGTGCGATCGCTTGAAACGGTTTGCTTTTCAAACGCTCACTTTACGCAGTGACCTGAAACCCGAAAATCTTCTTTTGGACGATGCTTTCCGGATAAAGATCACGGACTTTGGAACCGGAAAGGTTTTGGAGAACGGTGGTAAGAATGTGTTGTTATTTTTCTGTCCTACGCAAATCTCATTAAAACAGAGAAACGTGCAACGACGTTCGTCGGTACAGCGCAGTATCAGGCGCCGGAATTACTAGAGCTCAAGGAAACAACGACAAGGTCTGCACTTACAGCTTATGGGGCGCGGTGATATTGATCCACGATACAGCTCCGATTACTGGGCATTTGGCTGTGTGGTGTACCAAATGATCGCTGGGCGTTTTGCTTTCAATGACCGCTCCGACTATCTTACGTGGCAGAAGGTTAAGAAAGTTGAATACGAGTTTCCCGGCGGTTTCGATGACCAGGCCAAGGACTTGGTGCAAAAGCTGTTGGTAAGTAAACTGTTGCCATATCCAATTCAATGCCAATTTTTTTTCTTCCAAGGTTCACGACCCCTTGGATCGGCTAGGCGCAGGTCCTCTCGGGAGCTCCAATGATCCTAGTGCCTTAAAAGCCCACGCGTTCTTTTCAACCATCTTGTGGACATCCTTGTGGACGGATCCCGCTCCTGCAGTCGAACCTGGTATCGTCAAGAAAGAGCATCCACTCGCTCAGGGTCAGGATCGAAATTGGGAGGACGTGGGCGCCACCTGGGACGAGGTTGTTGGCAACGATGAGAGCGACGGAATAGAGTGGTCGTCAGATGCAGAAGGACACCCACGACATAATGGACATGGACACGGGGACGGCGCACCCACTCCGTATGCGACGGACATTGGACCAAAGGATGAGATTAAGCTATCAGTGTT
>CVRE01181984.1:0-10193 GCA_001179765.1 Crepidotus sp. BD-2015
TCTAAGCAGATTCTTTGAGTTATCGGACATGTATATGTATAGGTACAGTGAGGGTCGAGTCATCATAGCAATCGAATTCAGTACGGGTGTAAGGAACTATGCATGCAGTATATAGGTGGTCAGAACATCAGCCTTATGCTGAGATGGCAACAATGGTGCGAAAGCAAAAAGAAATCGATACTAGTGGTAGATATATATATTTTTCCGAAGGTTCGCTTGAGCAATAAATGAGGATGCAGATGGGGTGAAAACATTGAGAATACATCGAGCGGTGAGGCCGGGGCATAGATAGCGAAGACGGGTGATTATTGTCGAGGATATGGTGCAATGCAATGCGGCGATGATCAGATTATGGGTGTCGAATGCAGTATGGTGGCCAGCGCCTGGTGCGCGTATTAGGCCCGTGCGTTGTGATCGCAAGAAAACACGGGCATAAGATTGTGAAAGTGGATGCGAGAATGATTAATGCGTGAGATGGGTGTATGGGGCGTAACGTGATGCAGCGGCGGAGGCTTGGGGGCGAGGGGATTGGAGCGCAGGGATGTCTTCCTGCGACGGATGGGGCCATAGCCAGGGGAAACTGCGCCACACGGGGTCATGGGCTCGTCGACCGCAAGCTGGGAAAGATCTGCGATGTCCACGAGATCGAACGCGTCGGGAAGGGTATCCATGGCAGATATCCATGGCAGACGATCAAAGGGGTGGAGAGTGGACTCGACATGGCAGTCTTTGCGAGCGCAGTGGCGACGGGGACGGGAACGCGTACGAGCGGTGCGTCTGCGATGAGGCGGGCTGCACTGTGACCGAGCAGGCTGCAGAGGGGGCAGATGAGTGGGCTGTGGCCACAGCAGAAGACAAAGGACGCGTACCGGGCGTAGTCGCGGGTCCAGAGATATTGGAGACTGGAGTCGTTGTGGTGTGAGCACGACCAGTGGTGGTGGTGGGGTCATCTAGGGCGGAAGATGAGGAGCTAGACGGGGACAGGGAGGAGGGACACACGATGGAATAAATAGCAGCAGCAGCAACGGTCGGTGGGGAGGGCAGCATTTGGGGCTGGGGGGATACAACGGAGGGCATCTGGGGCGAAAGAATACAGTGTTTCGTGTCTGGTCGTAGGGGTGTCGTTGGTGTCTTTATAGGTTATAGGTTTATCGGCATAGCCGTGAAACGGCAGATGGGGAGAACAATGAGGGCTGTAGTGCACGGTCACGTTGAACGCGAGTCAAGCGGTGGCGAGGACAATGAGAGAATGAGGACGTGGTGGGAAACAACCCACGCTAACGTGACCAGTCACGGAAAAAATCGAGTCACGTCCATTGTCTCGATCGCTTTCACATCAACTCGAGTCACGACCATGGAGACAGAAGAAAGTGATTTGGGTTCGTGCAGAGTAACAAAAAGACAAGAAATGCGACTAAAATACATCAATCAATCTCCTCCATCGCAGAGCCCGACGCGCCCTCCAGTGGCGGCGGCGCATCGTCACCGTCGACGGCAGCGGTCTCCTCCTCCTCCTCCTCGTCGACGTCCAGACCAAGCCTGTCGCGTCACACAGTCAGCAACCCACAAAGCAAGAGCGCACAAAGCAAAACTCACGAGATCATGCGGTGGATCCGCTTGGCGAATGATGTCGGCTCATCCAGCGCAAACCCAGACGTGAGCAGTGCCGTCTCGAACAGGAGGTACGTCAGGTCCCGGACAGACTTGTCGCCCTTGTCCTCTGCGACCTTTCGCTTCAGCTCCTTGATGATCGCGTTGGTCGGGTTCAGCTCGAGCGTCTTCTTCGATGCCATGTAAGACGACATCGACGAGTCCCGCAGCGCCTGTGCCTTCATGATACGCTCCTGTAATGTAACCGTTAGTTCGCATACGAGCTGCCATGCCGGAAGGCACGTACCATGTTGGACGACCACCCGAATTGGCCGGTGACGAGAACACAGGGGGAGTCGGTGATGCGGTTCGAGACGACGACCTTCTCAACCTTGTCGCCGAGCGCGTCCTTGACGGTGGTGCACAGCTCGCTGAACTCGGCAGCCTCGGTCTCCCGCGCCTTCTTCTCGTCCTCCGTCTCCTCGAGCTCGAGCCCCTCCTTCGACACGCAGATGAGCTTCTTGCCGTCAAACTCCTTGAGCTGCGTGATGGCATATTCGTCGATGGGGTCGACGAGAAGGAGGACCTCGAAGCCCTTCTTCTTGAGGACTTCAAGGAAAGGCGAGTCGCGCACGGAGGCGAGGGATTCGCCGGTGAGGTAGTAGATGGACTTCTGGACCTCGGGCATCCGGGTGATGTAGTCTACATTCGACGTAAGTAACCATGTGTCGCAAATTAACAAGTCTCGACATACCCTTGAGCGAGATCTGCTCATCGGTCGACTTGGTCGAGAAGAAGCGCAGGAACTCGGCGAGCTTGCTGCGGTTCTGGGCGTCCTCGTGGATACCGAGCTTCAGGTTTTTGCCGAACGCCTCGTAGAACTTGGAGAAGTTGTCCTTGTCCTCGGCGATCTCGCTGAGGAGATCCATGCACTTTTTGACAATGTTCTTGCGGATGACCTTCAGGATCTTGTTCTGCTGGAGGGTCTCACGGGAGATGTTGAGAGGGAGATCCTCGGAGTCGACGATGCCCTTGACAAAGTTGAGGTACTCGGGGATAAGGTCCTCGCAGTCGTCCATGATGAAGACGCGGCGAACGTAGAGCTTGATGTTGTTACGCTTCTTCTTCGACTCGAAGAGGTCAAAGGGGGCGCTGGCACGTCCATCAGTACAACGCAAGACGAAACCAAGAGGATAAAACGCACCGCTTGGGAATGAAGAGGATGGCCTTGAACTCGAGCTGACCCTCGACGGAGAAGTGCTTGACAGCGAGGTGGTCTTCCCAGTCGTTGGTCAGGCTCTTGTAGAACGCGCCATACTCCTCGGAGGTGATCTCCGAAGGGTTACGCGTCCAGATGGGCTTCGTCTTGTTGAGCTCCTCGTTCGACGTCTCCTGCTCCTTGATCTTCTTCGTCTTCTTATCCTTGGGCTTGTCCTCCTCGTCCTCGACCTCCTCGATCTTGGGCTTGTCGGCGTCCTCCTCGACAACCTCGTCGTCCTCGACCTCCTGCAAAAGCGGTTAGAAAAATTTAAAAAAGCGGCAACATAAAAGCGCGCGCACCTTCTCGACCTCTTTGGTGACCGCGAGCTGGATGGGGTAGGAAATGAACTCGGAGTGCTTCTTGACGATTTCCTTGATCTTCTTCTCCTCGAGGTACTCGAGCTGGTCCTCCTTGAGGTACAGACGGATCTCGCTACCACGGCCGAGGGGAGGGTTGACGGTGTCGGGGGTGATGGTGAAGGTACCTCCAGCGGCCGACTCCCAGATGTACTGCTCGTCGTCGTTGTGCTTGGAGATGACCTGAACACGCTCCGCAACGAGGTATGCAGAGTAGAAACCGACACCGAATTGACCGATCATGGAAATGTCGGCGCCAGAGGTGAGGGCCTCCATGAAGCCCTAGCGGCAAAGATGAGACATGAAATGCGCCATAGGCAAAAAAAAACGTACTTTTGTGCCAGACTTGGCGATCGTTCCAAGGTTGTTGACCATGTCCGCCTTGGTCATGCCGACACCAGTATCGCGGATGGTGAGGATTTTGTTCTCCTTGTCAGGGACGATGCGGATGTAGAGCTCCTTCTCGGAATCGAGGGCGGTGGGGTCGGTGAGGGAGGCATAGCGAATCTTGTCCAGGGCATCGGATCCGTTGGAGATGATTTCACGAAGGAAAATCTCTTTGTTGGAGTAGAAGGTATCTGGGAAAGAGACAGATGAGCGGCCAGGCCAGTCGCACACCGGTGAAGGACATACTGATGATCAGGTCGAGCAGTTGGCTGATTTCTGCCTGGAACCCAAAGCTTTCAGTGGCCATGTTCTTGAGAAAAGTCAGGACAGAGACTGGAGGACAGGAAGGGAGGCACAAACGAGATGAGTAGGGTGCGCGGTAAGAAATGGAGAGGTTAGAAGATGGGAGCAAAAAGCAAAGAGGCTAGACGCGTCGTGGCCTTTTATGTAGAGGAAATTTGGATTGATCTCGAAGTTTCGATGAAAAATCGAATAGGCGCCGGCGAAGGTTCGAGAACATTGCCAAATTCGGACCGTCGCTGTTCTACATAGTTTTGCTACATTTTTCGATGCCGTTCAAGCGTATAATATTGGACTGGACCTAGGATCCGCTACCAATCCTTTTCTGCCACTGACCTGCCCTTTCAACACCTCAACCATAGCCGAGATGTCCTCGATTTCTTCTCGTAAGCTGGCGTTGTCGTCTACTAATTGTTGGTTCGCGTCCTGTAGCGCCTTCTTCTCCGCAACAAAGGCCGCGAGATCTTCCGGCCTCCGGGAAGGCGTCTCCGCTCTGCGCTTTTCCTGTGAGAGCCGCGCTTCCAGAGCCTGGATTTGACGTCGATATACGCTGCCAACCTCGACTTAGCGGGTACACAACCGAAGATGGATGCAACGCACCGTGCATTCTCCTCCAGATCCACCTGCGATTTCTCAAACGACTCGAGTCGTATTTCCATCTGCCTATATCTGGTCTTCATAAGATCCATTTCTCCGCCTCGGTGAGTAAATTTAGCAAAATCCGCGTCCCTGATTTATCTTGTTGGTTGCTGTGCCCCGAAAACGGTAAATGAAACTTGCCATAGTCGCTGGACCTTGAGATGCTGGTCTATTTGGCGCTCGTAATCGTGTAGACGGTCGATCTTGTGCTGCGACTCCTTCTTCTGCGTCTCGAGTAGGAATACTTTTTTCGTTGCATCTGCCAAGAGCGTGCCCTGGGCTTCAAAGAGAGCCTGGAGGTGGGTTAGAAGATTCAGAACGAGAGACAGCGTCAACATGCCTTAGCCTCCTTGTCGGCTGTGCGCAGCGCAGCGGCTTCATTGATCCACGACTTCTTCTGTTCCCGAAAATCTTGGAGCTTCTTCTGCAGCTCTGTGTTCCAGTCGGCGTACCGCTCCTTAGTGGACGACGCGCTGGCCTTGTGGGTACGCAATTCAGCTTCGAGGGCGGCGACCTGAGAGCGATAATTCCGCAGCTTGTTGTACTGGCAAACAGCATTCATCATTTGAGCGACGGGCGGAACAAAGGAGAAAGCCGCACCAAGCCCTGTCGCTCAACCTCTGCGTCCCGAGAAAGGATGCGGTTCTTGTAGAGCCGGCCGACGTGTTTGACATTCTCTCGGGAAAGCCAGAGCTCGAAGTTGAGCTCATTGCGGAGCAGGAGCACTTCGCGCTGGAGTCCAGAGAGTGCTTGGGCAATATGTGCTGGGATATTGTCGCAACTAACGTCGCGCTCGGGTTGGGCAGGTAAAGTTGGATGGGTGAGCTTTGGAGACCCTACGGACGAGGAGAAAAGGGATTCGGGCCATTGTGAAACGGGCGGCTGGATCTCGACGTTCAGGTTGGACTTGAGCGCCACGGATGTAGCTATCATGTCCTCGAGGGAGATGTGCGTCTCTCCTGCAGAGAGCCCCATAGGGCGCATTGGCGTCTTGCCTCCGTCGTCGCTGCCGGTCGAAGGTGTGGGAGACGGTCGACGGTTGATTTTGGCGCCGTACGCCTCGAGTCTCTCCCGCAAACCCATCGCAGTGTTTCGGATGTCGAGCATCATTGATTCGCTCGCGATTCGAGCCACATTATAATCTGCCCAAAAGTCCCGGCGCTCAATCTCCTCGCCAGCGTCTCGCCATACAATCAGGGGATGACACACGTGGCTTCGGAGGAGCGTCTGCGGAGAAGCTAAGTCGTAAAAAAATATTACCAAAGACGGATCCCACTTGCCTCGCTTTTGCTCCGCATCTTCTCTTGGTCGAGAGCGGCTGCCCAGTCAACAGTGTATGGACTCTCCACATCATCAAGGTACAGTACCGGATTTCTCAAGAACTTGAGAACGTTGCAAGGGAACAGGTAATACAGAAACGTGTAATATTGCCGGGGCGAGGGGGTAGACGACGATGTGTCAAAGGACGACTCCAGCACCTGCCACGGAAAATCGTTGCGGACAGCAAGAGTGGGACCCGTATCGTCCAGTTCCTGTTCAATTTCGGGGAGTCCCTCCTCCGGCGATTGTGGCGAGGTAGGTGGAGGCCGCTCTCGCCAGCAGAGAATTCTGGCAAGGATGCTCAACAGTCTCGGGAGAATACTCTTCAAATCTTCACAAGCTTCCACGGCAAGTATTGGAAGCAGTTTGACAAGAATGGTGAGGCCGATGGTGCATACGGTGGACGAGTTGTCCAGAAGCAAGGAATGGAGGAGGCTGGACATGAGTGGATGGGTTGCGAGGACAGCCGCAGACATCTGGAACGAGGGAACTGATGTATACACATTGAGCAATATGAGCAGCTGAAGCCTCGACGATGGCCTAGCAAAATGGGTATCTATTTCGGACATGAATTCCTAACGTAGACATGAATTTAAGCCAGTACAAGAAATCGAAGCTACATACCGCAGGACGTTCCTGGCCAGATTGCAAGAGAATGTCCTCAAGGTTAGATTTCCATCGGGACTTTTGCTCGCGCTGTGGGGAGTCGAGTGCGGCCCATTCGAGAACGTCGTCTCCCGAGCCCTCGTTGAACGCGTCGAGAATGTAAAGATCGAACAGACGACGGCGGAATTCCGCGACCTTGTCAGCATAGCGATCGTCGTCCTTGCGGAGCGCAGACACCACCAATTCTTTAGCGTGGTCTAGCGCGGGCACTGGCAGCTTTGGTTCACGGAGCGCGGGTCGGAGGACGAGGTCAAACCAGGAGGATATAACGGAGACGGAGGGCAATATTGGGCGCAGATGGCCGAGAACTGCAAGAAATACCTGGGTGTGATAGAGGGACGAATGGTCGACGAGATCGTCGTGGACTTGGTGGAGCTGCTCCTCAAGCTGGAACACGAGGAGCTCAGACTCGGGAGAGGACGAGCATTCGAGCACAAATTCGTCGGCCAAGGTGAGCAGGTCGGCGAGCGACGACGTCGACGACTCCAATACGACTCGGACCTGATGGATGAGATTAGCAGCCATGGCGAGCCGGCACGGTTACCCGGTTTCGTTCAGGTCACAACCTTGTCACAACCCTTCCTTGTCTTCCAACTCGTTCTTTTCTATCTAGCGTACGAGAAGCCCAAACTCAAGGATGAACGCGATTGCACAAGACGCATTGCTTTGCATTGCCTTTCCTCTACCCGTCCAATGGGTAACCCTGAATACCCCATCTGCCGAACGCGACCGCGAAGAAGTTTGGTAACTCGGAAAGATCTTTGACGTTGCAACATCGGTCTTCACAACCCTGAGTAGTTGGGCTCACAATTGGACGGAACGTAGGCCCTCTGCTGCCAAGAGCCCTGACAATGTATTTCTCGATGGCAAACATATTATTTGTTGATTGGCCGTGATGCCATGAATATCGATCGATATTGAAGATGGGCAGAGCCAGGCAGAGCCTGGTATTTTCTGCGGTGCTGAAGCTGTACGGGCGGTGATCGTTCTGGAACGCCTCAACGTGAGTACGACGACCACCGAACTTAATTCGCTGCTCAAGTGCAACCATTGACCAGAGAAGATCTCGTGTATACTTGGAGAGTGCGTATGGCCAGCTACATGCTAGTCTCTTTTACTAGCTTTTACTTTCCAGCGTTTTAAAATTGCGCCCCTCGGATATTATCAATGTCTCGGGTGGCTTCGTCTTCACCGTCAGTACATACTTTGAATATCGGGTGCCGTTGAATACCTGGCCATGTACATACTAGTAGAGCCTTTGAGGCCTGAGGCTCTGAGCGTCATTGAGCCAACAATCCGTGGCTATCCGTGGTCGTAGTCGGCAAAATACAGATAAACATTTCCTGAACGTCTCCACTCATCATGTCGGGCGGGTTACACTCGTTGGCCACAATAATAAAGCGGTTAGTAGCATTATGCGCTGTCCTGTTCCTCCTCCTGATTCGTGGGCAATGCCATTGCACCCAGTCTTGAAGCTGCAACTTCACGTATCGAGGATTTGGCCATTGCTCAAAGTATCGGCGGTCCCCAACCAGCTGCTGCTAAAGACAAATCCCGTTCTACCTCGTATGCTACCCCGCCCCCGCCCCCTCCGGCCGCACCCGCGCCCCTCGAGGTTCCCCCGAGCGTCGTCGCGTTCGACGAACTTGTCATTGATGGCAAACTGAAGCCGTTCCTGCAACTAACGCGCTCCTTTGCTGGACAATCTGTGGTGGAGATCGTGAGAGCATCGCGTTTCCTATTGACCTACTTTCCCAATTCGTGCAGGTTGCCATTCTCGAGAAACAGTTCGACGGGCTGCGTGCTCTCTTGCTTCTCGCTGGCTCGTGTCAACAACCAGACAAGGAAGGCCTCGAGAACCTCCTGGTGCCAATACAGGCTAACATCGAGGCCATTACCCGTTGCAAGGACGCGGGCCGGAAGGACAGAGATTGGTTCACGCACATCACCATCGTTGGCGATGGTGGCTTAGGCGTTGCGTGGATTGTCAACGTGTGTTCCTTCCTACCTCGCGCCTATTCTGTACTAAAGAATCGCAGCCGAAACCAGGGCCATACGTGGCCGAAATCAAGGAAAGTGTACTTTACAACGGAAACAGGGTCATTAAAGAGTTCAAGGAAAAGTGAGGCACCTCCAACCCGACTGCACAGCTAGCTGACTTGCATATCTTAGAGACCAGAAGCATGTAGAGTGGGTCAGGTCATTTCTTGCGATATTAGAGGCCATGCGCTTGTACGTTGTGGACCACCACACAACCGGATTGGCCTGGAATAAGCGGGTTCGTGGATCTTGTCTTGTCGCTCAACCAATCCTGTTATTCTCGAAGGGTGTTACTATCGCTGAATATAACGCGCGAACCGCAACAGGAGGTGGTGCGCCGCCGCCGCCACCACCACCACCGCCGCCTCCCCCAGCATCCGCTCCTGCCGCCGCCGCGACCTCAGGTGACGGGGCTGCCGCTGTGTTCGCACAGTTGAACCGAGGGGAAGAAGTTACAAAGGGTTTGCGGAAAGTAGATAAGAGTGAGATGACACACAAGAACCCCGCTCTCCGGGCTAGCAGTGTTGTGCCCAGCTCTACGGGCTCCACTCGTAAGATTCGTGCTCCCCCATAGGTTCAGGACCTGACAATATACTCCAGCCCCGAAGAAACCGATCAAGCCCTCAAAGCCATCTTCATTGAGTGGAAAGAAACCTGCCAAATTCGCGTTGGAAGGCAAAAATTGGTCCATCGTAGGCAATCTTCCTCACCACCGAACATTTTCTAAGAGATTACTGCAGGAATACCAGGAAAATGAATCTGGCCTCACTGTTGACGACTGTCAGCTAAACCAGGCGGTCAATATCTTTGGCTGCAAACATTCCACGATCCTCATCAAAGGAAAAGTCAATGCTGTTACGCTTGGTGCGTTGCTCTGCATTTGAAATTGGAGGTTTGTTGCTTACGAGGCGGCAGTTAATTGTGTGAAGACATCTGTTTTGGTTGATTCTGTGGTGTCCTCCATTTCTGTTACCAATTCGCCCTCCTTTGCGTTGCAAATCACTGGGTCGGCACCCATGATTCAATTGG
Source organism: Crepidotus sp. BD-2015 (assembly GCA_001179765.1). Taxonomy (NCBI): domain Eukaryota; kingdom Fungi; phylum Basidiomycota; class Agaricomycetes; order Agaricales; family Crepidotaceae; genus Crepidotus; species Crepidotus sp. BD-2015. The sequence goes on from CVRE01181984.1 coordinate 9,589, forward strand.
ACTCGACTGATTCGGGTCAAATCTACCTGTCGAAAGGCAGTCTAGGCGCGGAGATAACGACCGCGAAATGCAGCTCGATCAATGTCAGCTTACCGGTCGAAGGCGAGGAGGAGGGAGTATTCGAAGAACAAGCCGTTCCTGAGATGCTGAAGACGATTGTTAAGGATGGTAAGTTGGTCACTACAGTGGTCGAGCACGTAGGATAGAATCTGTTCAATTTTTGTTCGTGGAGCATATACCATCATTGGAATCAAGCAAACTGATCGTAACAATGTTAGTAACGACTTCTTGCGCCGCCCGCTGTCCGCGCCTTTCTCCGGACTGCCAGTGCTATGGACAACCCAGGCTGGCATGCAAATCGGCGCGCTCAGCGGGCAAGTGGATACAAAACATCTTCCGAACCGCGTTTTCCTTACTGCCTCGCAGGAGAGCGAATACTATGTTCCGCACCGAGGAGCAGATGGCAATTACCTACCAGTCGAAGGACTTATTACGCCCATGGACGAAAATTTCATTGGGGGCTTCCACCCTAATATCAGGCCTTCAACGCCTGCTCCGCCCCTTCCTCCAAAGGATGCCATGTATACCCAGCCAGGGTATCACTT
>CVRE01181991.1:738-13198 GCA_001179765.1 Crepidotus sp. BD-2015
GGCGAGGCAGGGCCGACTTGGACGGCCGGGACCAAGAATGTGTCCGCACTCAGCGTCTCAATCTCGAACACGCGATTCGATTCTTGAACGACCTTACGAATGCCGAGCGCCTCCTCCAGCTTCTGCTTCCACTCCGCGCGTGCTTGGGCCGATTCCGAAAAGAGGATGTGCGGCCCGCCCAGGCGGCCATTATGATGAATCGTCCAGGGATACACGACACGCGAGTCCCCAGCGCTCTCCGGTGTCGCAAGGGCCGAGCCATTTGGATCGTGGCGCTCCCCCGCCCCTCCCCGCAGATTACGAAGCAGCCCCGCACCGCGTTGTGTTGGGGGATCAGTAAAGTTGACTAGCGTTAGTAGATCCAAAGGTATTGGCTGCACGCGCATTAGAATACATTTCGAGCTCTGTCTCAGCAAGACTCACCCTTCGGTTGACATGGTATTTAGTGACCCCGTCCCTCTCCTTGGGCTTCGTCATCACAACTGGGCGTCGAATTAGTTGTGGCATCTGAGGCCTTCGTCACGCTTACCATAATTATCGAACAGGACGACGAACAGCTCGCTCCATCCGCTCCATTCCAGTGATGGAATTGTATTGTCAGGCTGACGAATGACCTTTGCTGTATAGATCAAGGAGCGGTTCTCGTCCAGCAAGTCCATGTCCTGAATGCAACAGATGAGCTGTGATCCGACAGATGATGAAAGAACGCGCAATGGCCTCTCCGGGTTTAAAGACAAGGTTGGAGTTGTATCGCCACAGCTCGACTTTTTGCTTCGCCGAAACGACACCAGGCTCGGTATCCTTCCCGAGGGCCTTGATCACCTCGAGCACCTGCGGAATCTCCTTGCGGTCCTCGTGGTTCTGCGGTGTCTCGTCAAGGACGCCTTTGAGGAGCAGCTCGTATCGAAGCAGCCTGGGAATCGGCCGATTGATGAAGTTTTTCATATCGAGCCGATGCGCGTCGACGTGCCGGACGCAAGACTATACACAACAACCCAGGCTCAGCAGCCAATTCAGGCCCCAGGGTAAACATAAACGCACATCAACAAAGTTTTTGAAAGCGGGGTTGTTCGCCATCTCGTCGTCGATGCGGTACGCCGCAATTGGATAGTTCGGGATGTACTCCATGTACACGTCCCGGAAGTTCAGCGCCGCGTCGAACATGGCCGCGGTGACGGAACGAATGACGGGGTGCTGCTCGCGCTGTATCTCGTGGAACTTGTCTACCAGCTTGCGGTGGTGAGCATGCAGATCTGCAAAGTTGTGGAACACGTCCTGAATGAACTGCTCCAGTCGCTCAGCGGCCATAATGGGCGGGCTAGCCGCCCGCAACGGAATGATGTACATCTAAAGCGCGAAGTGAGCCTCCGAAAAACGACTGTTCTCAAACTCACGTTTTGTATGTTCTCCAAGTCTTTAACGTACGCCATCTCACCCTTGATCAGCTCAAATATAATCCTGGAAATGCCCGCAGTTAGACTGGCCTGATTCAATCCACTGGCCAGCAACTCACGACTGGCGCTTCTGCTCCTCCTTCGTCATCGCCTTCCGGACGTCCGGCGCGACGAGGTCGTGCCATTCCCACTTGCCCGGCGTGCCGCGACCCATGGCCGACTGGAACGTCCGCAGCTGCGCGACGCTCTGGAGGTTCTTGATCGCGCCGATGGCCTCCATCAGGTAATCCGCGTCCGGGTTTCCCTCCGCCGTTTCATGATAGATGGCCTCGAGCAACACAGGGTATTTCTGGAGGTGCTCCGCCGGCCGGTTCAGGAAGTGCTTGAGGTCGAGGCGCATCGTCTCGCCAGCCCGGGATGCCTGCCGCGAGCAGTGCTACAGAACGGCATAAGCTCATCGCGGTGTGATTAAAATGTAGGGCTGCTCACCTCTAGAAAGATACGGAACTCGGGGTTCGCGTCCATCTCATCCTTCAAGCGCTTCTCCGCCAGCGGGTGGTGTCCGATGTAAATCGGATACGCAAGCCGGAACTCCGTAGCAGCCGAAAGGAAGACGTCGCCTGCAAGTGGTTATTGATATTTGGCGATGGAAACTTGAAGGGGAGAAAAAAACGCACCAATACGCTGAATAACGGGCGCCTGCTCTCGCTGCCGGACATACATAACCTCGAGTAGGCGCCGGTTGCACTCCCTGAGATCTAATACGTTCCCAAACACCTCGTCGATAAAGTCCTCCAGCTGCTCGAGCGGTATCACAGGCGGAATCGCCGTCCGGAGCGGCTTGAGGAAAACTGTCTCAACTATGTCGAGGTCCTGCACGTACTGGTCCTCCTTGCTGATCAATTTGTGGATAATTCTGTGAAACCGTCATTAGAGTGCCGAGCAAGGTGGCGGGTAAACCACGCACGTCTGGCGATTGATCTCGCTTTCGGGAAGTTGCGAGAGCACCTCCTTCGGCACCGTGTGCGGCCACTCTTCGCGCGAAGGCAGGGCGGGGCTTTCTGCGGGGCCTGGGGCTGGGGCGATCAACAAATTGCCCCTTCGAGGACAGCCGTAGGAGTAGCACTGCGTCTCGTCCCCACAGCTGGGCGAGTAGCATTTGGTCAGCATCGTGACCACACCGGTTGGGAGCTCTTCCCGCTCGGGCGCAGCATCTGACGTGCCTTCCTGATCGTCGAGGAACATATACACGTCCTCGACACCGTCCTGGAGGACGCGGCCACCCCACTCCACCTCGTAGAAGAAGAGCTGGCTCTGGAGGCTGCGTGCGACCTGGAGGGCAGCCCGCCGGTCGCTCGTCGAGATGCCGTGATTCACCGCGAGCTCGCGCTGTATCTGGGCCTGGATCGTGCTCACGATGTCCTTGCCGGTGAACGCGCGCGGGTACGGGATGCTGCCCTTGACATGTGTGCCGCGCGGCACCTTGTCGCGCAGCTGTACGGCGATGTGTGAGAGGAGCGAAAAATTGACGAAGCGGCTTTCGTCGTCCTCCTCGTCCTCATCCTCCCAGTACGCCTCTTCCGCGTCATCGTGCAGCTCGAGCGGCCCGCGGGGCGCAAAGCTTGCGAGATCGCGCAGCATCTCGCTTGGGCGCCGGTCCACGCCGCTGGGCCCCGCAGAAAGGTACTGTTCTGGCTCCGAGCGGTACCCAACCGGGGCCCCTGTGCTGTTCGCGGAGGTGTTGCGGCTCAGCGCCTGCGACGACGCCGAGCGGGCATGCTGAGAATTAATATCTGCGACGCACGAGGCTTAGCGCGCGTGTAAATAGCGATAAAATAATGGCAGCCGCTCACACGTTGGCGTAAGCTTGTACTGCTGACTTTCCGCGAGCGTGTCGAGGTGATATCCATTGGAGCGCACAGCGTACGAGTCATACGAATCGTATGTCGGGGATCCGGGTTTGAAGGGCGCGGCTGCACCCGGGGGGCGAAATGACGGCTCGCGTGAGATGGAACTGTAGGAGCCTGAGGAGTCGGAGTTCCTTGTCGTCGGTCGAGGTGCCGGTGCAGATCTGCCTGGCGCAGATGGCAAACGGCGCATGGTTCCGGTGGTTGCTTGTCGGAGCAGATCCGAGGCACCGCCGCTGCTGCTGGTGGTCGAGTAGTCGACGCTCGGCCGTGGCGATGGGGCACCGGGGTCGTATGGGTCGGGCTCAGGCATGGTTATCGACGGGGACGGCGATGAAGGGGTCGGAGGCAGTCTTCGAACAGAACCAGAGCCAGCAGTATGTGGCCGTTGTTTCTTGGACAGATAGTAATCGGCTACATAGGTCAATACCAGCGGTCTGTCCGCAGCGCAGCAGGACATACAAGGTGTGCTCGGGGAGACGGTGGTTGGGGTTCCGCTGTCTGTAGCATAGCCGTTGTATATCGTCTCCACTTCGTCCGCAGGGGCATCGGAAGCGAACCCAGCCCATACTTCGTCGTAGAGAAGCTGCAGATCGTGGTCGACCGGTGTAGGTGGTCTCGCCGAGTACATGGTAGCGGCAGACATGGGCGTCAGAGGCAGCAGCGCTCTGGTCGAGGTCAGCGACAGGACCTGGGGTAGTACTAGAAGACGGGGCGCAGCAGATCGGCCTCGGGGGATAGCCTAGGCCGTCAGTCACAAGTAATAACAATCTAACAATCCAGAATACCGATCAATGTCTTACAACCGATCCTTGGAAAATCTAGGAACATCCTTGGCTCTCCTTGGCTCGTATCGTACACCCAATAAATTATAGAGGTATATTACCGGTACAACCACTTCAAAGTGCAGTCCCCCGCTCGAAACTTGCCCGGATCTCGGCGGTGTATTTGTCGTAGTAGCGCGCAATCTGACAAGGGAAAGAACAGTCGGCCCAGGAACCGATTGCAAAATAGCAAAAAAACGGACCTTCTTGTTGAATACCCGATTGTGCTCGTTGATGTACGTGATGTCGCCCTCCTCCTCGTTGGGCCGTTTCCGGGAAAACCTCCCCTTCTTGTCGATACTGGACCAACAGTGGCATTAGCAAGGTAGATAGAAGGGTATACCGCGCATGGAACGCACTCTCTGTTGATCTTTCCAACCATCTTGTCTATCGCATCCTCTGACGGCTTGTTGTCGCCATAAATGAGCGTGTTGGCGTCGCGGTACAGGTTCTCTGCAGCCACACGTTGTTCTGCAGATGTCGGTACCATCTTAAGGTCGGTGTGAGAAATCACGGAGAAGGAGGGGAAAGCTGTTCGTCGAACCTGTGACGACGAGGCAGTGGGGTTGAAGGCGGTAAGTGTACCAGGAGCGTAGCCCATTGCGAGCTCCTTCTGTCGGTTATACGCGGCCATGTCGGGCTTGATTTGATCCAAGTCTTTCTTGTACCGTCTCCGTGCAGCATGCGCGTCGTCTGTCCTCCAGTCAGGACTGCAGTGCGAGCGAACAGAAGAAAACGCACCGTGGAACTCGAAATCCGCCCGCCGTGCCTTCCTTGCCTGCTTCTTCTCCCAGTAGTCGTTCTCCTCAATCGTCCACTCCCAGTTCTTCGCGCGCTCCACAGCATCCGGGTCCCCACGCTCCTCCGCGTCCGCCTTTGTGCGCAGCGTTTCCGCAAGCTTGCGCTGTTTCTCGAGCCGTGCAGCATCCCGCGCACTGATCTGCGCCTTCGCCGACTCCTCGACGAGTGACGCACGGTTCGCTTTATGAGACAGGGCCCGTTTCTGGCGCAGCTGGTCCATTTTTGCTTTCCGCTCCTCCATTGTCAGTGCAGGCGCAGTCGGAGCCTCGACACCAGTCATCGCGTCGTCTGCGGTGGCTTCCGGTGGCGCGTCGGGTGGTATTGGGTTCGCTTCCGGGGCTGCCAGCGTCGGGGCCGCATCGTCGGCAACAGTCTCCTCTGGTTGTTCAACAGCAACTTCCTCCTCCATCTCTTCCTCCTTCTCCGGCTGCTTTTTCTTGGGTGCGGCCTTCTTCCCGCGTTTCGAGGTACGTGCTGCGGGCATGTCGTGAAGCTAATAAGAGGAGAGTGAGAGGTCTGAGAAAGCCGACTTCGTCGTTGAGGTCCGAGACCGAATTAGGGCCGTAACCAAACAAGACACGCCCTCAAGCCTGCCGAAGAATGCCGAGACAGGCTAGCAATTTCCCAACCTATGTATAGTCTGGACGTGGCGAATAGACTCTCGCAAACCAAAAAGGAAAGGAAAAAAAGTCAGAAATTATGCATGGGTTTTACTATTTCAGCGGAATGCTGCCCAGGACGTTATTATTAGATTTCGGGGGTTCACCGGCGCCGCGCAGCTCCTGTGGTGCTTCGACGCTTTGTATGGACGCGAGGGCGGCAGCGTCGACTGCTGCACTGCACGATTTAGCCCTACGCATCTGCTCTTCCCAAAGCACGTCGGTGACCCAAGAGGTCTGCAGCAGCTCGGGAAACATTTTCAGTTTTACTCGTGCAACTTTCTTCATAGTCGATTGGTTTGGTTGAGTCTTGATCTTGAAGAGGAAGGCAGGTGGTAGGCGGATTGCTCTCCGCTCGTAAACAACGACTGATTCGGCGACAACAACACAAATAGATAAAGCGAGACCATAAACAGCTCAGGATCAACCTGCATAATCTGCAAAATAGGGGTGAATCAACGCGCGCTTCGCTGCAATTTCCGCGTCAGTTGCTTGATCCCTTCTGGAATAACGTTCAACTGACCAGAGATACGTTTGGCGGGGTTGTATGTAAGCGTGGCCTGCGAGGGCGTGTTAGAGCGCATTCTCAACTTGAGAGAAAAGAAATTGAACGTGCCTGAAGGAGATCGATCCCATCCTCGTCGAGAACTGTTACTACACGTGCCAGCTCTTGCGCCGACCACTGTGGGAACGTCGTCTTGTAGTCCGAGAGGCCTTGGACGCCGGGCCAGCTCTCCTCAGTGGGCGTACCGAGTATTCTGAAAGCGCGGCGTTCAGCGGCGCGCCTGTGGAGGGCTATATACACACCTGAAGATCTTGAAGATCTGGTCGATTTCCGAGTCCCCGGGGAACAGCGGCTGGCCGTGCATCGCCATTTCCGCAAAGATGCAGCCAACGGACCACATGTCGATCCCTGTTGCGTAGTGGCGCGAACCAAGAAGGACTTCGGGTGCACGATACCAGAGAGTAACGACCTGGAGAGGCATAAGAGAAGGGAGTCTGGAGCCCATAGAACGCGTACCTCGTGGGTGTAGGTTCGCATGGGAAGCCCAAACGCCCTCGCTAGCCCAAAGTCGGCTAGCTTCAGATTGTTCTGCTTGTCAATGAGGAGGTTCTGGGGCTTGAGATCGCGGTGCAGAATTCGACGCGAGTGGCAGTAGACCAGGCCAAGGTTAAGCTGGCGCGTAAATTTCTAGGGCAAAGCAGATCATGTGTTAGAACGAAACGCGTTTAGAAATTTGTTGACGCGAAAAACGCGTCGCGAAGAGGCAGAAGGTTAAGAGCACGTGATCGATACTCTGGGCACAGAGCGCGGCCGAGGAGGCATCGACGCGTAAAACGTGTTTTGACGCGTCAGGGAAGCGAGAAGACAGAATGTGGGTGCCGACCTTGACTAAGGCAGGCGACATGGGAGAATCCGCCCGATTGGCCTCTTCCATGAACCGCTTGAGGTCCATCTCGAGGTATTCAAAGACAAGGAACAGTTTCTGGTCCGCATGCACGATGTTGAACAGCCTAGATATAATCAGTGTATGAAAATGACGAAATCATATGCGAGGCAGGTTATGGTGCCAGACGCAGGAGACAGACACACACCTGACGATGTTGTCATCCTCGAGCTCCTTCAACAGACTGATCTCGCGAATGGCTGTACTTGGGACTCCCTCATCCTCCGCCTCAAGTCGAATCTTCTTCAGGGCCACGATGGTGTTCGTGGTCTGGTCCCGGGCCTTGTAGACCACGCCATACGTCCCTGGTTAAGCGAGGTCAGGGTGAACATTTGCGCGATTTGAGAGCCAAAGAGCCGGCGGAGCACCTTCGCCTGAAAGATGAGACTGAGTACCGGGGTTTCCACGCGAGAGATCGGAAAGCGCGCACCAATTTTTTCAATTCTTACATACCTAAGGGCCGTAGCATTCAATGAGCAGTTATGCCACAGAAAACGAGCTGCTCGCCTTTCCATCGCGGAGCGAAGTAAGTTCTTGTGCTGGCACCAGTAGAGCCAAAGTTGAGGACGCGCACACACGAGCGTGAAAGACCCTGTCGGGAGGGTTGGTTGGAGTCGCGGATTGAGCTTGATGTGGCACGTGCCGGCCAATGCGGGCGTCAACTCAAATTGAAAAACTGAGTTCTTATTTTTCACAGGTTTCTACGTATTCATACACGGGGGACGACGAATATCACATTTACTACTACCCCGGTCGAGGCCAGTTGATAGCCTCGTCAGGGTGCCGCCTTGGCCGGGTGACATCAATGTATTGTCCAGGCCAAGGCTCCTCGCCTTGAACAAAACCCGTTAGCAGCACACGGTCGCTCATGGGGAAGCCAACTCACTACGGTCAATGATGTCTATCTCGCCGTCGCCTTCGTCCTCATTGTCGTCCTCGTCCCATTTGTCATTGGCAAACGCGGCGGGATTTGCTTCCCGATCCACGGCGAGGTCTGTCATCAATCTATTCATCGAGTCGTCCTTGGCATCCTGGAGAGATTTTTCCTGTGCCTTGCGCGCGCGCTCCAGCTCGGGTAAGTAGTCACTGCGCTATTCTCAGCATGGCGATGTGTAAATCTGGTCACTGCGCACGTTTCGTATTCTGTCCGGGAGGCATCAACGGCGTCGAAAAAACCCTTTATTCCAGCACCCGTCATGCTTGATACACCGACCGCCTACAAGGCTCTCAATCATCAGAAGGCGGCGCTAACAAAGTCGCACACTCACCTTGAGATGCTTATAAAATTCATCGAGAACGAGACTCATGCTGTTCATGAGACTGTTCATATAGGTTGGCTCGCCTTCCGAGTCCCTGGTTCCGCTGTGTGTCGCCAGAGCGGCCTGGAACACCTCAAAGTCCTGCATCCACTCAAGCGCAAATTCATGCGGCTGGACGTCGGTCTTGTTGAACACGAGAATGAACGGCAGTTTTGTTTTGTAAAGAATACTGCGTTGGATGTTGAATACTGGAAAAAAATTGGAGGTCGGCAGATGCTCACCTGCAAGCATAGAGCATATTAGACATAAAAGTCGCTGGGGCTGTGGTCCTCGGTGTATCTATTATATAGGCAACGACGGCAGGGAGTGAAGAGGCGACTGCGTCAGTGATGATAGCACCACTCGCGGACCAAGTAAAAATCTCGATTTGCCCCGGCGTGTCCAAGATAACATAGCTGTGCGACAAACCTTGATTCGCCTGTTGGGACCAAAGAAAAGACACACAACGTACTCGACGCTGTCTGCCCGCTTTTCTACCAGGCTCAGGACCTGGTCAAATTTGGTGGTGAACAAATTGAGGGCGGTCAAGATGCCGCCGTTTGGGCCGAGGTTGTACCTTGCAAAGGTATGATCCCGATGAATGCAGATGTGATTTACGAGAAAACACACTGCTTCATGACCTCCTGGTAGTTGACCGTGTCGCGGATGTCGATATTTGCCTCGAACGGGACGCGTGTTACGGCGGGATCAAGATTCAGAATGTACGGCGGACTAGGAGGGTCGAGCGAGTGCAGATACGAATTTATACGCTGCACAAAGGTGGATTTTCCTGCGCCGGCCATTCCGATGGTAATTATTGCAATGGGTTTGGGCTTTGACGGGCCTGCAGCCGCAGAGCCTGAGGGCTTCGACATGGTAGGAGGGAGAAAAAAATCGCTCACGTCACGTCACGCCACGCTTGAACCACAACCTCCATGTTGAGCTGAACAAGTCTGAACATTTTCCTCCTCGTTCACATCTGACCGCAAGCATCGGATATGTGCGGCGCATTTACGACGTCAGCCTCGTCTNNGCCTCGTCTGTCCTGGTCTGTGATTCGATTCGGAAATGTGGAAGGACGCCATTCATATCATGCCGAACGCCCGTCGGCCAATCCGCCAAATGGAGGGTATCTACGGCCGCGTAATGCTAAAACATGCCTCATGGCAAAATCATGGGATGGTTGCTCTTTGTGTGCGAGATTTCCGGCGCAAAACCCGAAATACGCGGATTCACTACTCTGTACTACCATTGTCAAACACCAAGCTCGCATCACGGAAAGTCGGTGCCACGTTCAACCAACGCAAAAAAAAACCAAGTCCTGGGCATCTGCATAGGTCAACTCTGGTCAACTGCCCACCAGCCGTATGTTTCTCGAATTGCCACCGATCCGTACCTTTTGATTTGGTTAATGGGTGTATGTCCGCTAGGCAGCTTTGCAAGCTCAGGCACCATTTGGAATCTGCGGCTCTCCGAATATCCAACACTGACAGACGACCCCATCGGGATCACACAAGCAGACACAAGCCCATTCATGATTATCATTTAGTGCGTTGAAATAGCCGACGACGAAAGGAAGGCGTCGTGTAATAAGGTGGGTCCACTCATCCCTGCGCCCCGACTCGGATCTTGAAAGTGACATTCAGCGGGAAGAGATGTTTAAGAGAAGTCCCGGCGTGTGTGCCGTTTTGACCAAAGAATCATCACGATGAATCTTCTCCGTTCCTTTCGTACCTTTTCGCTTGGTTCTCGCCCACACGGATCACCCTCCTATTCCTTGATGCCTCGATTGGGTCCCTCGGCGGTGTTATCCTGATCGCCACTGTGCGGTATGAACTGAATGACCGGTTGGCATTCCCATTCTGCGACGAGTCAAAATGTCCTAAATCGTGAGATTAAATAATGTACTTCCTCCTCCTCCTTGGGTTTCCGAAACAACTTGAGTAGTATGACAGTAGACGTCCTTACATCCCATCTTGTGTATTTTGAAGCAGGGCTGCTCAGCGACACAACTCAACACTTTTGTACTTTTACAGCGATCCCGATTCGATCGGCCCGACATGCCGCTTCTCCGTTCCTTTCGTGAGTTGCTATCTGACCAATTGCATGTTTCCAGGAAACCTCATCGCACGTTAAAGCTACGGTCTGGGTCCCCAGCAGTATGAAAGCCCTCTCCCTCAGACTGCATTTTTACCTGCACCTTCTACCCAAATCATAACCTGCATTCTCACACTGCATTCAATTTACCTGTACTTGCGTAAAGAGGATTCTCTGCCGTCGACCAGCCCAGGCCCATACGACCTGCTGTTCGTTTTGGCCCCGTCATTGAAGGCCCTGGCAATGGCGATCCTTCCCACCGAAATACTCCTGATAATTTTCAAGTACATCAGTGTACAAGACCTTATGAAGCTCAGACAGGTAAATGCCGCCGACCTTTCCTCATTTGTAAAATCTGGCAAAGCATTTACGACATCCAGACATGCAGAGATTTCCTGGAAATTACCCAGTTGCGGAGCGTATGGCACGACCTCTTGCAAACCGAAGTGCTTCAGCGGAACATCCCAATTCCCCGACTGGCGGGACGTGATCTCACGTCGCTCACTTCGAAGCAGCTTGAATCATGTCTCGCAGACGCGCTTCGCCTCCGCAGAAACTGGATCGCGCCCTCTCCTGTTCCCGTGCAGAGTTTTACGTTCAAGACTGTCAACGACCCGCAATCACAGGTCGTGGCTGTTACCTTTCTGCCTGGCCGGGGCCACCGTTGGTTTATATCCCTCGCACTAACGAACGTAGCCGACGGTCAACGGACGTACACCTTGCAATGCTGGGACTTGTTAAACTCTCGCACCTGTGTTGCCCGACGCTCGCTCGCCGTCTTCCGCGGATTTCGCGTAAATACCGACCCCACTCACATCGGCGTTTTAGCTCTGAGGTCGTCGATGTGAGCTCCTCCTCACATCTTCCTCTTGGCAAGGTGTAACTCGGGGTTCAGCGGAATCGAAATTGTAGACATTGATTTCCTGGCGACCGATCCAGACTCGGCGTTCGTCACATTACAGGTGCTGCAGGATGTACCCGAAGGCTTGCTTGTATTCTCCTCCTCCACCCTTCTTACCAAGGTCGACGACACTCGCTTAAATATCCGGACGATCGAGAACCCCGAGTTCAGCGCGGAACTCCGGAATCCAAGTTACACGGTGGTACTAACTCTAGCTTTACAGCTTTGAAGCGAGAGCTAACTCTGTGTTTTGCAATTAGCAGAAAGAATGCCTCGACGCCATCGTGTGCCGTGGGGAATATGCCGTGATCGTGGCAAGAACTGCCACGCTCGAATTTTACTCGCTGGCGTCCTTTCGTGCTGGGACAGCAGCACGCGTCATTGAGCCAACTGCCGTTCACACATGGCAGTGGCGGCTTGATAGCGTTTCTTTGGCATATCAGCCATCCTGGAACAGCATAGACCCCCCCATGTGAGTCTTGAGGCGCTAGTTACTTGAACGCCTCGCCAATTCGCGGTTTAGAAATATTCTCGTCCGATACGCGAGTCTATTCCCCTGGCCTGTCAACGCTCTCCACCACTACGTTCTTCCGTGCGACGAATCCTATGTTGCGCAAGACACCATCGGCCCCAATAACACCCCTTACCTTGCCGAGCCCGTACTAATACGAACATTTGCGTCGCCGATTCGACTCTTCGCGCGCTGGGATATGGTTTTGGGAGCCTATGGCACGGCCCTGTGGATAGACTCGCATACGGAGGACTACTTCGCCCACGCGGTAGAGGGGCAGCGGCTCGCCGGCACACTTTTCACTGTCGTCCAGCCCGGTATGGAAGTAGTAGCCTTGAACGATCAGGGTGTTTCCGCTACGGCCTCGATGGTGTACCAGGTGCGCGAAGACGACGGTTGGATTAGGATCGCGGTCGACGAAGAAGAAGGGAAAATTGCGGTCGGGACGTCTGCTGCTGAAATCACGATATTCGAGTATATTTAGGACCAGGGGTCTTGAACATGACGACAACATTGGACTGCGGTAATATACATTGTGTTACACGACTACATCTTGCATGCTTCAAGGAGAAGGAGGGGTGGCGATCAGGACCTATGGTTGATTGCGATATGAGAACATT
>CVRE01182003.1:0-10420 GCA_001179765.1 Crepidotus sp. BD-2015
ATAATTTTGCTAACTCGATGTAGTCTCACTCTGACTCTCTCTGACTCTCTGTAGTCTCCCTTATAAGCCCTTCTTCGTTTTTTTTCCATCTTGTTCAGTTCGGTATGAACGTTCTTATTGATGGCTCCGTCCTAGAGGGCGGCGGTATGTCTGCCCTCATTCTCAGGGCCTCTCGCTGACGTCCAACCATCTCGAATCGCTGTAGGCCAAATCCTCCGTAACTCTGTCTCTCTAGCTGCGCTACTGGGTATGCTCCAATCGCCCTGAATCGAGCTTTATTTTGTCCAACTCGGTCCTCGCAGGTAAGCCTCTCTCAATACGCAAAATACGCAATGGACGGAAGCCTCCTGGTCTCAAGAATCAGCACAGAACAGGTTTGGCGTTTTCCTCGCTTCCACGGCGCTCTCCTTGAAAGCGGGTCTCTAGGTATCGAACTCGCCGCGAAAATCGCGTCCGCACGCGTCACAGGCGCGACGAATGGCTCTTGTGAGATCGACTTTGTGCCAGGGCGCATCACGCCGGGGGGAGACTATACCGCTGATTCTGTGACTGCTGGTGCTTCGACGCTCCTACTACAAATATCCTTGCCCCTCTTGCTGTTTTCTGCGCCGAGCGCCGCACCGTCCACGCTGACGCTCATGGGCGGCACAAACGCCACCTCTGCCCCCCAGATCGACTACATCCAGCGTGTGTTCCTTCCGTTTGCCGTGCGCCACTTCGGTCTCAATGTGACTGTCGATGTGCGCAAAAGAGGATATTTCCCCAAGGGCGGCGGGTGCGGTAAGCTGTGGTTGAATCCCGAAGGTCGCAGAACTGACCGTAGTTCGAAGTGCACGTCACGGTGTTCCCGGGCGCGGACGGCGCGAAGCTCAGGAGCGCCAGTGTGCTGGAGCGCGGCGGCGTCACGCGGATTGGGGGCATCGCGCACATAGCCGGCCTCCCCGCGCACCTAGGGCGAACCATGGCGGAGAGTGCAACTAAGCGGCTGGCTGCCGCCGGCTTTGGACCCGACGCAGCTGTTCCAGTACCCGTCGAAATTGAAAGCAAGCGAGAGAAGAACGAGGACACCGTCGGGGCAGGGAGCGGTATCGTGCTTTGGGCTGAGCTCGCAGGCGGCGGGATGATCGGCGGCAGTGCGGTCGGGAGAAAGAGCGTCGACGCAGTTACTGTGGGTGAGGAGGCTGCCAACGAGTTGATAAAAGGACTCAATTCAGGCGGGTGTGTCGATGAGTGGTTGGAGGATCAGATTATTATTCTCATGGCGCTCGCCGAAGGGACCTCCGAGGTAAGGTGCGGCAAAGACGGGCTGACCCTGCATACCAAGTGCGTAGATTAATTCAGGTGAAACGTTCAGATACTGATTTACTATCAAGGACTGCTATCTGGGTAGCGGAGCAGCTTACGGACGCTAAATTTCATGTCACTGTGGAGGATTCGGGGCATACGATCGTTCGCTGTAAAGGTGTAGGGTACACTAGTACTGCGCCTGTAGAGTAAGACTCGAGTCTAAGAGTCCTTTGGCTGATTCTCTGCAAGTGGTTCAAATCTCCTCCCTCGCCGCCGCACTTGCGAAACTAAACATCGGGATCCCGGTCGAGGATGTTATCAAGGCCGTTCATCGCGAGGACGAGGCCAAGCGTGCCACATTGTCCGCCCAAGCGACACAACGTCGCGCCNNGTCGCGCCGCGTTATCCAAGCGTAATTCAACCTCCAAGCCCTTACACCCTCTCTGATGGTGAACCTTCCAGTCGCTCTCCATCCAACCACGCAATCTACCGGCCTTCATATGACCACGGTTTCCAAGTTTATACCCAAGCCCACCACACCCACCAATGTTGACCCGTTGGCGAAGGAACGCCGCCGTCGTCTCGTACAACTCACAAAAGACGCGTTTCCCGACGGAAAGGTGCCAGACCCCTTCACCCTAAGCTGAAACGTCGTGAGCCTGGTCGGGGACATATCCATTGGATGTAAGTGAGACTGGTCAGAGACGTATAAATTACACTGCGCCTGGCCTGGGGATGTATGGAAATAAATAAGGATTAACGCAAAGTCAGCTTCCGGATAGATGGCGATGCGGCGAACTAGTACACATGCGACGATAGTGGGAAAGGACCATTTACTGCTCAATTTTTATTCCAAGATAGCAAGGTCATGTCGCCAAGGCGTCTGCGATACAAAGCGTCAAAGGCTGTGGAAATTGATCCGGTTGTGAACGCACCTAGGTTTGATGAGATGCCGGGCGGTGCCAGCAATGGCGAGGAGAACGAAGATGGAGGCGGCTCCAATGTATGCCCATCCAAGGAAAGAGTTCTTTCCGCCTATCCACGACACGGTGGAGATGACAACAGACTTGGTGCCCTTGTATGGGAGTACCGGGTAATCTGTGGGTACCTCAGAACTGAGTGCATCACGCAGAGGGTATTACGCACTCAGGCCGACAATGATTTGGTATTTGCCCGCGATCATCTTGTCCTTGTCGTTTCTGCCGTATAGCTTGGTAAAAGCGGGCAAGCCGGCGGTCCGCATCCAGTTCTGGAAACGCTCGTCGTTCTTGAGATCAGGCGGGCGGAGGGTGTCGTTGTACACCGGGTAGCGGAGTGCCCAGTTTGGCGGGGGGACGATGTCTTCGTAGGACGCGTATGCGCCGGAAGCGACGGGGTCGCTCGAGTATTTCTTGGCCTCGCCGGGCCAAGCGATACCCGACGGAGAGAACTCGTATGTCGTAGCGTCCCCGTCTCCAGGGTTTATCAGGACGGGGTTCGTGAAGGTGTCTGCGAGATGTATAAAATTAGCCTTGGCGTGGGTGCGGAGTACTGCTGACACACCGTTGAATAGGGAGTTGGCGATGAGGCCGCACGGATAAATGGCCTTGCCACCAAGCGTGGCCAGAGGCTTGCAATCGCCGCTGTCCAGAGTCGAGTTGCTGACGCCCTTGCCCTTGAGCTGGTCAGAGTTGAGACTCTTCACGTAGCGTCGGTGGTTCTGGAAGAAGTTGGTGAGCTTGTAGTAGAGGAGAATGCTCGGGTCGATGTCCGCGGGGACCTCGAACTCGATGATGCACTGCTTCTTGTCGGAGACATCGGTGACGGTCTGGTTGTCGGTGTTGTCGAGAAAGGCGTATTGGGGGGTGGATACGGGCTTCTTCGAGTCTGAGGAGCGGAGATTGTACTTGAACTTGTCCGAGGGCATGTTGACGAAGTTGAAGGAGCCATTGGCGGCGGAGGGCGGGAGGTTCTCGCACTCGGTGTAGTCGAATGTCATCTCGGACACGAGCGACGAGCCCCAAAGGAGGAGGCCGCCGATGGGGGCGAAGATTATGCCAATGATGAACAGCGTGGGGAGGACGGTCTTTGGGGTGAGGATGGGCTGCCATGCCTTGAGCCGTTGCTGCTTGAAAGCGGTGTCTGTGGGACGGTCAGCGGGCGGAGAAGCGGTCGGGAGAGACAAGACGTGCTTGCAGGACGTCTCCAGCCGCCCTTTTCCTTCTTGTTCTCGGACGCCTCGTCCGACGAGTCTGTCCGATTCGATTTGCGGTTGAAGAGGCCTGGCATGGTGGATGGGTGTGAAGGCCTTAGGCGGGTCACGGTGGGTCACATACTGTGTCACATACCGCATCACGCTGTGACAGGGCGCACTGCCACCGCTTCGGGCCGGGGACGGAATCGCGTGCTCGTCGCTCATGCCGATTTTCAAGCCAATGGCGAGCGTGCTTATTGCGACGCTCTCCTCTTGACCACCATGTCCCCCGTCCCCCGCATCGCCTTCCTCGTCTCCGACGTCTGCGTCGATGCCCACCCCCCTCTGCCCGCCGTCTCCGTCTTCCAGCGCACCTTCGCCGACCTCCGCACGTCCTCCGCGCACTCACCAACCCTCGTCCCCGTCCCTGCCGGTGCAGATCCCAGCGCTGCTCTCCTACTACACGCCCCGAACGCACGCCTCGTCGCTCTGCTCGCGTCCGCAACCCCAAAACTTGCAGCACACCTCGTCCTGCATCTCGCAGAATTATCCGACGCACCAGTCGTTCTCCATCTCGCCGCAACCGACGACCTCTCCGATGTCCTCCTGCTCCGCCCCGCAGTGCCCTTCTTTTTGCTCTCGTCCTCCGCGCAGCAGGCGCACGATAACGCGTTGCTCGCGTCGCGCCTGGCCCGCGTAGAACGCAAGCTCGTCATCCATGTATTCAATTCGGCCGCATCCGATTCGTCGTTTGAGGAATTGCCGGATGACAAGGTTCTGCCCTTCATCGTTGGCCCGTCCCTCAACGGAATTTCGAATGGTGTCAACGGGAAAGCTGGCAGCAAGGATCCGTCGATTCTCCAGCAGCTGTTCAAGTCCTACGAGGGCGCTGCTTTATCTACACTCAACCTTGTTCGTCGCCCATTTCGCCCCCTCGTTTCCCGAGGAACGCCGAATCCGCATACCGTGCTATTCATTCTCGGGCTGCAAGACATAAGTTTCACGCTCGAGGGTGTATCGTTCGTAACCGTCGCTCTCCTTAGCCCTCTACCTCCCAGTCGCATTTTGAACGCC
Source organism: Crepidotus sp. BD-2015 (assembly GCA_001179765.1). NCBI lineage: Eukaryota > Fungi > Basidiomycota > Agaricomycetes > Agaricales > Crepidotaceae > Crepidotus > Crepidotus sp. BD-2015. Next base: position 4,535 of record CVRE01182003.1, read on the forward strand.
ATTCCCGACTCCGTGTCTCGAGTGATCGTTCTTGAACAAATTCATCGATGGTCTGTAAAATGGACACCCCTTTATCTCGACGTCGTAAGCGCGCTCCAGGAACGGGACATTGAACACCGTCCAACCATCCAGACGGGTACCATCGGCGACAGCTCATCCTTGACAGAAGTGGATGTGCTCAAATTCCTCCAAAATGCTTCCTCTGCCGAATCGCCGCCTCGCCTGCAGCTTGGTGCAGCCTCGGTCGCCGCCAATACATCTTCCCTCCCTCCGCATATCCCCAAACACGAGGTGTCGTACACCAAAATCCTTTCCCACTTGTTCGAGGACCGGCTCGAGATCTCCAACTCGCCCTCGCTCGTCCCTTCACAGGGTGAGATGGCCACTAGTCCGGAATTCGCTCTCGGCCGCGTCCGCGGACAACTCGACCAACGGGCGGACCTCGCTCGCGCCGTTCAGGACCTGCTGCAAAGTAAAGGCCTGGATTCGGACCTGCACTCTCTTCTTGCCAAGTGGACACTGGCGAAGGATGACCCGGCAAAGAGCAAGACCCTCGGGGATGCCATCATAAAGAGTCTCGAGGAGGCTCAACTTGCACATCCCTCCGCGGTGCAGATCCTCGCGCTCCGCGCACACTTGCCCTCTGTGTCGCGATGGATCATCGGCTCCGATGCCTGGTCTTACGACCTCGGCGCATCGGGCCTGCACCACGCGATCGCCTCCAGGCTCAACGTGAACGTCCTCCTACTCGACACGCTCCCCTACTCTGCCCGCAACTCGGCCGATCCCAATCGCAGAAAGCACGACGTCGGACTGTATGCGATGAACCACGGCGATGTCTACGTCGCCAGCGTGGCGGTGTATTCCTCGTACTCGCAGGTGCTGCAGTCCCTCATCGAGGCCGACCGCTTCACTGGCCCAAGTGTCGTCTTGGCGTACCTCCCATACGAGACCGAGAGTGCCTCCGCGCTCGACGTGCTCAAGGAGACCAAGGTCGCTGTAGATACCGGGTACTGGCCGCTGTACAGGTGGGATCCCAGCAAAGAGCGCCAGGGTCAAGAACCCTTCTCCCTGGACTCTGATGCGGTCAAAAATGACCTGCAGCAGTTCCTCGACCGCCAGAATCACCTCTCCCAGCTCGTGCGCTCTAAACCCCAGCTGGCGAGCGAATTGGTCAGCAGCCTGGGGGAGACCGTCCGGGAAGCGCGGAAGAAGAAGGCGCAGCAATCCTACAACGACCTGCTGACGGCCCTCGACGCGCCCCCTTTGCTTGTCCTGTACGCCTCCGACGGAGGTGCTGCCGAGAAGTTGGCGAAGCGTTTGGCTAATCGCGGCACCGCGCGGGGATTGTCCGCGACGGTCGCCACGCTGGACTCGATGTCCCTCGAGAGCGTCGCACAGGAGGAGTATGTCGCATTCGTCACTTCCGTGGCCGGACAGGGCGAGCCACCGCAGAACGGGCGGACGTTCTTCAAGGCCCTCAACGCGGCAGTGGCGCGCGGGGACCGGACGCTCGCAAAGCTCCGGTATACCGTGTTCGGCATGGGCGACAGCCACTATTGGCCGCGGCCCGAGGATGCGCACTATTACAACAAGCCAGGGAAGGACCTCGATGCGCGCCTGGAGAAACTCGGCGGGGAGCGTGTTGCTCCTCTGGGGCTCGGGGATGACCAGGACGCCGACGGTCCCCAGACGGGTTACAAGGTCTGGGAGCCGCTCCTGTGGAAGGTGCTCGGTGTCGACGCGATCGAGGTCACCGAAGCGGAGCCAGAGCCGATCACTAACGAGCACATCAAGGCGGCGTCCAAGTATCTGCGCGGCACCATCCTGGAGGGTCTCGAGGACACCACGACGGGGGCGATTGCACCGAGCGACGGGCAGCTCACAAAGTTCCACGGGATCTACCAACAGGATGACCGAGACATCCGGGACGAGCGCCAGGCACAAGGCATCGAGCCGGCGTACAGTTTCATGATCCGGGTTCGCATGCCCGGCGGGGTGTGCAAGCCCGAGCAGTGGCTGCAGATGGACCAGATTGCGGACGAGCATGGGTGCGGGACGTTCAAGATTACTACGCGCCAGACATTCCAGTTTCACGGCGTGATCAAAAGACACCTTAAACCAGCGATCCAGGACATCAACCGAGCGTTGCTTGATACCCTTGCGGCCTGCGGCGACGTCAACAGGTACGTCGTCTGCACCCGTGTGCTTCCGATAACTAACGCATACGGTTAGAAACGTTACCTGCTCTTCCATCCCGACGCTGTCGAAGCTCCACGAGCAGGTCTACCAGTTTTCCAAGACCGTCAGCGAGCACCTCATCCCACGCACCACGGCATACCACGAGATATGGCTGGATAAGAAATTGGTGGCTGGAGAAGCGCTCAAGGACTTTGAGCCTCTTTATGGAGAGTTCTATCTCCCCCGCAAGGTATCCATCCCGCCCATCATTCCTTTCCTGGCGGCTGACTGCTCCCGAACAGTTCAAAATCGCTGTGGCAGTGCCTCCCAACAATGACGTCGACGTGTATACAAACGATCTCGGTTTCATTGCCATCGTCGATGGGAACGGTGAATTGAGCGGGTTCAACGTCACCATCGGCGGCGGCATGGGCGTCACGCACGGGAATAAAAAGACCTATCCTCGTATCGGCGACATCATCGGTTTCTGCACGCCGGAGCAGGGTAAATATGTCGCCGAAAAGGTTATGCTGATCCAGCGAGACCATGGGAACCGCGCAGAGTAAGTGCTCTTCAAATACCACAGCCGCCATGACTTACTCGGGTTTTTATAGCCGAAAGGTAACGTCAGTCGTACTACAACCACCTCAAAATACTGACCATCAATCAAGAACGCTCGGCTGAAATACACCATCGATCGAATAGGCCTGGATGTGTACAAAACAGAGGTCGAGAAACTACTGGGATATGCACTCCAACCCGCTCGGCCCTTCACTTTCGATAGGAATATCGACGATTACGGTTGGTCTGTCGGGGAAGATGGCAAACATCATTATATGCTCTTCATCGAAAATGGCCGCGTCCAGGACGAGCCTGGCCGGGACTTCAAGACTGGCCTGCGAGAGATCGCCAAAGTCCTCAAGGGCTCGTTCCGGCTGACGACGAATCAGCATATCTGCGTGTCGGATATCGCGCCGGAGGATGTGCCGCAGATCAAGCACCTCCTTGCGGAGTACAAGCTCGATAACTTGGAGCACTCTGGTCTTCGATTAGCTTCCTCTGCATGCGTCGCATTCCCGACTTGCGGTCAGCTCTTAATTCTTTCGCTTTTCATCATGCTCATTGTCTTAAAGGTCTGGCAATGGCAGAGTCAGAACGGGTGGGTCAGATTCAAAGGCTTTTAGACGTCACTCACGATGTTTCTGTTTAGTATCTACCAGTACTGATCGACAAGGTCGAAAGCATCTGCGAAGAGAACGGTCTACGGAATGATGCAATAGTCATGCGAATGACTGGGTGCCCTAACGGCTGCGCGCGGCCTTACGTCGCAGGCATGTTTCTTCATGAATTTGAACTACCGACCACTAATCGTTATTGCAGAGGTCGCCTTCGTAGGCAAGGCACCCGGCACCTATTCCATGCTTCTCGGCGGTGGCTATTACGGTCAAAGAATGAACAAAATCTTCCGAGGTCAGGACTCCTCCTCTCATGCATAGACACAGCTCATTCTATATGCAGAGACGGTGACGGAGCGTGAAATTTTGGCCATTCTCGGGCCGATGATCAAAAGATATGCACTAGAAAGACTGCAAGGAGAGCGGTTTGGAGATTTCACGATAAGGGCGGGCTACATCTCCCCCACGACCTCGGGAAAGGAATGGTACACTGGCATGGGCGGCGAGGGAGAGTACAGGGAAATTGTGGCTTAAATCTCGGTTTGGTCTCTATGAATCATGATCAAGATTATGTACCGTGGCCGCAAATTCTCGCTTAGACCCCACTCATCCTCATTAATCTCGGATCGTGCCATGGGCTGCAGGGGAATCAGTTACTGCATTGGAACCCATGAATGCGCTTGCCTTGCTTGATTACATCTGCGCATTTTTCGGCAACCATAACAGCCCCGGCCATGGGATGAACGGAGACGATGTCGGGGAAGATGGAGCAGTCGCACACACGGAGACCGTCGATTCCGTGAACCTTTAGGTCATCATCAACAACCCCTGGTTGAGGATCATTCTCTGGGGCCATCCTGCAGGTCGATGTGTAGTGGAATGTAGTTCTCTGATTCGCCAGTATGAATTGATCGATAGATTCATCCTCTTCCGAGTCTGGGACGACCAAGCCTTTCAGGGGATACCCTTGGGCCACCACCTGCTTGCCGAGTCGAAGAGCGAAGCGTACGGCCTTGCGAGCGACTGTAAAGTCCGCTGGATCGGAGAAATATCGCGGGTCAATCTGAGCCCTGGAGTGAGGGTTCTTAGACGCAAGACGGACAGTGCCGAACGATTTCGGTGTCACCAAGGCGGAGAATAGGGTAAATACCCCGACGCGGTCTAGCATGTGGTGTTGCTCTTCACTGGCCCGGTGGGCGAATGGCATGACCTCTATGTCGGGGATGTTGTCAGGATTCCTGGCATCAACGTCGCTTGGGGTAGTCGAAGCGACCTCCATGCTTTCGTTCAACAGGGAAGACCGGATGAACATGGTGGTCTGCACAAATGGGATGGCTAGGAGTCCACCCCCAAAGAGTACGTATCTCAAGACCTCGAGTAGCGCTCGGAAGACGCTGTTTTTCAAAACATTGAGGGATTCGTGCATCTCCACTTCGTAGGAAACTGGTATCGCCACATGATCACGAAGATAGCTTCCAACACCTGGTAGGCATTTGACGATCGGTATTTTGTGAGTTTTCAAGCTGTCTTGGGGACCAACTCCACTAGAAAAAACTGATCTTAACTGGAGAAGCTTCCTCCAAGAGACGCAACAACCCACCTCAGCATCAAAATTTGGGGTGAGGCAATGGCACCGGCGCAAAGGATGACTTCGCGAGATGCAAGGGCACAAAACTGTTTCCGCGAACTGTGTTTCAACCGAGCGTCTTCGAAAGATACCCCGACGGCTCTCGGGTTCTTGCCGGCGTCGGAGGCAAATTTGATACCAGTCACGATAGTGTCGGTGCAGATTTTGAGATGTTTCTTTCGTGCCTGGGCCACTCGTTGGGGTAAAAACGCCCGGACGGTCGAATTCCTATGCATGTTCCGATCCATTGTAATGTCCACTGTGGCGCAGCAGACAATTGGAGCATCTGGGGAGTTGAGATCGGGAACATATGGGATTCCGAGGCTTTGCGCAGCATTGGTTATCCTTCCGAGAAGTTCAGTCGGGTTATATCCAAATTGCGGGAAACGTACTGCCGCAGGATTTCAAACAAGGGTTTGGGAAATGTCTGGTTGACCCAGCAGCCCTGGGTTACGATACGCGTCAGAAAATGCCCAAGAGAGTTTTTTTAACGCTTCCATACTTCCTTCCCGCGGTAAGCCGAAGGGGGTTGACTGAGGCTATTTTCTGACTTCACAAAGTAGGGTTCCAACGCATCGTAGCCCCAATCTGTCCGGCCCATGTTTTTCCATTTGTTATAATCGGCGATTCCGCGGGAATAAAGTTGGCCATTGATCAGAGAGGCACCACCCAGGCCCTCGCCCAGTACGGCATGAATGAGTCGCTCATCTCCCTGCGACAACGGTGGAAGGGGAATCCTTGCTGCTGGGAAACCTGGGCGATATGTGTTAGCGGACAAAAGTGGTACATGGGCCTGCCAATCATCCGACACCGGCCCTCGCTCTAGTAGAAGAACAGAAACATTCGGATCCTCGCTCAGGCGTGAGGCGAGGCAACAACCAGCAGTACCACCTGGAAAAAAAT
>CVRE01182028.1:0-14341 GCA_001179765.1 Crepidotus sp. BD-2015
CGTACACTGTGAGAAGACCGGATTTCTATTTATCGTTCAAGGAATCTGACACATCCCTTCCCCTCAGCGAAGCAGAGCGTCCCCTGGGTTTGCGAGCTTTGCCGGGTCCTCTTCGCTACTTCACGGCTTCAGTCCCGCGAAGGATAGTGCTCCTGTTGTCGGTAAACCGATTTGGGTAGGTACCACAGAGACAGCGGTATCAGCGGTCGACGCCGTTACCTCAAGCTCAGATGCTGACCACGAAGAGATGACTGGCCCGCCACGGTATGCACTGGCTGCAGCCAAGACCCCAGCTCTCGCAACGCAAACCCGTCAGTCCACTGGTATACCCCCAACTTTGCCTTGAAAAAGAACCTCTGTAGATTTAACGGGAGAGGAAGAGGAAGACGTCACCCTGGAACTGAAAGGCGTGAAGCTCTTCGTGAAGCGCGGTGACGGCAATTTTTCGGGCGGGATGGTAGGCCACATCAAGGTCCTGTCCCATAGAACGACGCGGTCGAAGCGGTTGCGTGCGTCCAATAGCGATATGCACCCGCGAAGCTGCATTTATAGACTCGAATTCCAGTGTTCCGCCGCGAGCCTTTATGGAAGGTTTCCATGAATGTGCGGATGCAGCCCACCGTGCGATTCAGTTTCGATACGCAGGAAAACATCCTCCGCGTGGCGCTGAAGGAGCTCAAGGAAAAGTCAGACCCCTCGGAAGCTATATCTCAGACTGTTATCTATGCCTTCAAGGTGAGCGGCTTGGGTCTTTGTGGGGGTGATCTGTATTTATCTTTTGTCGCGGACAGCCCGGACGATCTTGTCGCAGGTGTGATTTCCAAGAGTTTGCAGAGTCGCTGTTGGCGCAGGCGCGGGCAGGGGAGCAGTAGTTGGGAGAGGAATTTTGTACCGTAATTATGAGGTGAAGCTAGCTCAGGAGAAGGAGGGGGTGATACTGGAATTTGTACTTCGAACCTGACGCGCTGATGAGCTGGCCATCACTCAGCTTCCCGCGGACCTGCTTTCATCTCATTTGTTCCTGACCCGCAATGGCCACTGTTGTTCTCGTCACCGGCGGCACTGGGCTCGTGGGCAAGGCGCTGCAGCATGTTATCGAGACCGAGCCGGTGGGCTCCAAGTACGGGAAACTGCCTAATGAGACTTGGATATTCGCCAGCTCTGCAGACGGAGACCTCAGGTCTGATTATCTGCTTTCGATGTCATCGGACACTCAGCAGCATCCACTAGGGACCCTGCACAGACCCTCAAGCTGTACGAAAAGTACAAGCCGACTCATGTCATACATCTTGCTGCGCTTGGTCCGTCTTCAAGAGTCTCGATCTGCCGGGTTACTATCTAATTGCACCGACACACAGTCGGCGGGCTCTTCAAGAACATGAAGTACAAGGTTAGCGGCACACGAAGGATGTAGTTCGTGGGGCTGACTCAATGAACAGCTGACGTTCCTGAGGGACAACATCCTGATCAACGACAACATCCTTCACGCGTCCCACACCCAAAAAACCACCAAGCTCATCTCATGTCTCTCGACCTGCGTCTTCCCCGACAAAGTCGAGTACCCCCTGGACGAGAACAAGATCCACAGCGGCCCGCCGCATGAGTCGAATTTTGGGTACGCCCATGCGAAGAGAATGGTAGACGTGCAGAACCAGTGAGTCCGCGATATCCGATCTCTATCGCGAATGCTAACGCACGATGCAGCGCGTACAAGGAGGAGTTCGGCTGCAACTTCACGTCCGCGATCCCCACCAACATCTTTGGTCCCCACGACAACTAGTGGGTCTCGCCTTCGATTCGTCCCGCGGCTCTCTGACCTCCGCTTCTAGCGATCTCGAGGATGCCCACGTTATCCCCGCGCTTGTTCACAAGTGCTATCTGGCCAAAAGTGAGTCTTTCATGTGTTGCATCTGCCTCGACCGATTCTATTCCGGGTCGCAGAGAACGGCACCCCATTCATCGTCAGCGGGACGGGCAAGCCCCTCCGTCAATTCATCTTCTCCTACGACCTCGCCAAGCTCTTCATATGGATGCTGCGCGACTACGACGACGTCGAGCCCATCATCCTCTCCGGTACGCCTCTCATCCCATTTGATCCCCAGCCCTTCTAACCCCCGGGAACGTCAGTCGGCGAAGACGAGGAGGTGAGCATCAAGGAGGTGACTGACGCCATCGTCAAGGCTGTCGGCTTTGAAGGGCATTATTCCGTATGTCCGTCTCCCATCGCGTTTTTATCGCCGTACTCCAATTGTGCTGGTTTAGTTCGACACTTCAAAAGCAGACGGCCAATTCCGTAAACCCGCGTCTAACAAGAAGCTCCTTGGCCGTATCGGCAAGTTCCAATTCACGCCGTTCGAGGAAGGTAACTTGGGTTTTCTCTTCCTCCGCACTGCTGTTAACTGAAGAATTGCGGACAGCGCTGGACATCAGCGTCAAGTGGTTCGTGGAGAACTACGACACCGCGCGGACAGGCATGAAGAAGGCTTGAGTCCGCTAGACTCATAGATAGACAGACGGGTATGCATCGTAATTAAAAAACCCGAGGCTTCAGAGTGATGGGATGGGAAGGTTCCAAAGAAGCGCGCCGTGTCTTTCCGAGTGTGTGCTCCAGATCTGAGTCCAGAATCTCAGTTCGCGCTGATGAACCTCTGCGGCTCAGACACCGTTCTATAACACAGGGTTTCGCTTAGCTTCCCGATAACAGGTGTATGTTGTGGACCTCGCGAGTCCAGCACGCAATGGCTTAACGAATATTCCCCTCCTTTCCTTCAGGCGCGGCTCCGCCGTCATTCACCTCATTTTCTATCTCCTCGTCGACTAGTTTGCGCGAATTATCGACGTCTGCTTCGGTGAGGCAGGCGCTGCGTAAGTTCAAGATCTCCGTTAGCCAAGTCCAATGCAGAGAACTCAGTGAAATGCTCACATGGGGCCGAGATAACACATTTTGCGCGATCAATCCCGGGTTTGAATTTGAAAAGGGGCGTCGGTGGCGATGGAAAGAGCAATCCGAACTCCTCGACGTAGTTGAGAAGAAGTTCCTGAACCCCTCGACCGACCATGGGCTCAGTGAGGACGAAGTACGTGTCGGGGGAGACGTGGATGTACGCTAGGAACGGGTTGATGGATCAAGTTGATGGATGGGGTGAGCAACGTACCTTGGCCATAGTGTCGATCCCATGCGATGAGCCCGCCGAAGATTCGCCACTCCAAATATTCCCCCGCCTCTCCCCATCATTATTGGCAGATCGCCACGGCACTTGAAAGCGTTCGGGGGTAACCTTGGCCGCCTTTTCGCGATCCAGGCGCTTACCCGGTGTCTCAATTCGCGCTGTAGTGGAATTGGACTCAGTGCCGGCCATGTCCAGGAGATTTGGGTCGATCGTCCCTACAGCCTGGATGGGAAAAATTCAGGTCTAGATGGTGGTAATGCATGCAGAGACTGACCAGGGAAACGCAGCGGTGGGCGAGCTCGTGTAGAAGTGTCGCCACCACGACATGCAATGCATCCAAGTCCCACGCCTGAAAATTGAGAGCATCCCGCCACTGCCCCCAAAGCGAACGGCTAAGAAATATGACATCCGAAGTGTCCGAACTACGTGCAAGACAGTCGGACAAGCCATCCAGACACACCACAACCAGTCTCGGCGCGAGAGCCTCGCGTAACGGCGTTTGGTTGTCGCCGAGAAGCTCTTGCAGAATCTTTCGGGTTTTTGCCGCGACGTCTGTAGGGTTGTACAGGATGAGGTCGACGAGTTTTTCATAGGCATTTTTGAACTCCGAGTCCGGTGTTGGTAAAGGGCTCAAAACCGATGACTGAGCTTCTTTCGGGAGGGAGATGAATGTTTCGAATGTTACATCGTCGCAGAGAAAGACCTGCGAGAACAAGACAGTCAGTTGAAGAGGACCGGAAGAGTAGTCAATAAAATTAGAAGCAGAGTGGAACGGATCAAAGGTTCAAAGCTCAGAGGTCCTCGCCCAGACATACTGTGTTACAGCTGAGCGCCGTATCGGACACAAACAGATGTAAGGCCCATCCTAAGAAATGTGGACACCAGCGCGATACCCAACGGAGGATTAGTGTACATACATACAAAGTTCACCCCCTTTTCTATACATCTATAAATGCCTTTTGCACCCAAGAGTCAGCGCAACAAAAATCTCACGACGCCCGCTGTGGGGTCGGGACTGCGCCGCGCCCGGCACGTTCGAGGCCGCCCTCCGCAAGCTCGTAGGCAGGACGATAATACCGCCCATCGGGGGAGATGGGGCTTGCGATGGCGTTCTCGGGCTGTGAGTGGGTAGCAGATATGTAAGCGGAGAGAATGGCCGTGGGGGACGGGCTCGGCGTTTCCGCCTGTGGCGTCGTGTGCGTGGACGCGAAGACTGTTGAAAGCGCGGTGCCTGGCGTGAGCAGCGCCGGCGAGGCCGTTGGTGACGACGCGGGAATATCCACCAGCAGCGCGGGGTTGGGGAAGGTGTTGTATGTCGAGCCGAGCGACGTGTACCTACGTACCGCGCACGGTGAGACGGCAGTAGTTCGCAGCATGATCACATACCCGTAATCGTACAGGTCGCAGTACGGGACTGTCAGCTTCCGAAGGAAGGTCCACACGTCGGCATAATCCCAGTTTATTATGGGGTTGATGCGCTCGAACCGGGGCCAGCCGGGGTCGGTCATGTTGCGGTGCGATAGCGTGGCTAGCAAGAAGTTAAGGAACAAAACAAGTACGTAGGTCCCGAGTCTACCTCCGTGAGGATCTCCGCGCCGCGTGCCAATGAGGATGGCGTCTATGGCGGGAAACGTGTTCTTATAAATTTCAAGCGCCTGCTTCATCCCTTCGGCCCCCTTTGCCTTGCCGACAGCTTTAGGTGCAGCCGCAAGATAGTCGGGGCTCTCCTTGGGTGCAGGCGTGAGGACACTTTCCACCCGTTCGGACGGCGGCCGGCAGTGGAAGAGGTCGAGATTGTATCTCTTGGCCGAGTCCTCGATAAAGGTCTCTAGCGTCGGAAAGGGCGACGGAACCGCGATATAGAGTGCCGGGATTGACTTTACGGGCTCGGAGGGCGCTAATCGTCGTGCGAGCGCTCCCGCATATAGATGAAGCAGGACGGTACCTTCCCCGAGGTTACGACGGACAACGGAATGAGGATTATGGGACTTACAGTCCTTGCCGCCGTTGAAGCTGATGGATACGTGTTCCTGCCTTGAGGGCTATGTTACCGAAGGAAACAGGTAAAGGTTCAGCTCCCCACCTACCCATGCGTATCCAGGGCACTGTCGATTACATCCAGAGCCTCCTTGACCAAGGGAGCCAAAGGGTCTTGGGAATTAGCGAGATCGTAGACAGTTTCCGCGACTTTCTTGCAGTCCATTCAATTTCCAGGGCTCCTAGTACTGTACGTAGACGAGGAGCAAGGAGCAAGACACGACTCGGATTGTCCAAGGATCGAGTAAGAGTGGAAGGATTGAGGAGGTCAAGGAACCAGATCAAAAGCTGACTTTGCATCCACCACCACCACAGTTTCGGCGAGCTCGAATTTCCGTCGACAGCTCATGCCCAGTACCACCCGGAAAGTCATATAACAATGGGTTACTCGTCGAGGTGGGACCAACCACCAGCACAAACGTCTTCCAAGCCTCGCAATGGTGAGGGTACTCAACCCCGAATGCTCTGCCCGTGGAACTCATCTCTCTACTCGTTCTGATATCTCATCCTTCGCCTACCTCGGTCTGCGTGGCTCACTGCGTAGAAGAGCGGTCTCCATCCCCAGCTTCCGAGAGATACCACCGGGATGACCATTCGTATCACAACGGCCGTTCTTCCAGGCACTCTGACTCTGCCTCACGCTCTCATACTTCCCGCCACCACGGCGATGGAACGGCTAGTCGGCGCGACGAGCTAGACCGGACACCGGACGTTAGTCTCGTCGTCTAATTCAGTCGTATCTGGGTTTAGGCTTTACGATAGGTTAAACGAGGCCGCCGGGATCCAAGCGTGGACTCAGACTATCGCTCCCGCCATGACGAAAAGCGTTCGGTCAGCCTTCGTTGTATGTATACCCCGCGCAATGATATCTTATGCCGGCTTGTAGAGCAAACGAAAGCGCAGCGCCAGCCCACGCCGTGAGCGAAACGAATCCGAGTACTCCGTCAGTGTGCGTGCTTTATTCAATTCTGCAAGGCTTGTGCTATATGCTCGGTTCGCAGCGCCGACGCAGTCATAGCCGGAGTCCCAGCCGGGAACGACGCCGCGGCCCCTCAGCGGTGGTACGTCCATGTTCGACATCTCCAATCAATAGGTTTTGACCTCGGAAGGCGCTATCATGTAAATCGTGGATTCTTTGAACATCTATAGGACAGGGACGAGTACAAGGATCGTGAGGGCTCCTCGACACGCGATCGCAAGAGCAGCAAACGACGCAGCAGGGACAAGGAGGACGACGAGGACGACGAGGACAGAAAGCGGCGACGACGGAGAAAGGAGAGAGAACGCTCCAAAGAAAAGGAAGAGCGGAGGAGCGTGTTGACCGGGAAGAAGGTATATTTTCCTTGTGCATTCTGGTCACACGATCTTTACACCTGCGCAGATCAAACTCAAGGTCAAGAAGGAAAAGGGGGACGATGAACGCGAGGCGAACCGGCAGGATTTGCTCCAGTTCCTAAACTCTATGTAGTTGCATTTTTAATTATGATTTTCTGAGTCCGTGTGAAATGATAAACAAGAACACATTACTTGCCGTGACGACGACGCGTTGCAGCCTTATTGCGGCTCACTTGTTTACGCGTTTTCCGGGTGGCAGCTCTTGCTTCCGTACCACAGGATGGACACCGACCTCATCAAGCTCGTTAACAAGCTCCAGGATACATTCAATGACTTGGGTGCACCCACTTGTTTCCTGTGCCTATGCCCATTGTTCAACCTTTTTTTTACAGGGGGGGAGCTGGACATGCCCCAACTTGTAGTTGTGAGTGGGACCATCCCAAGCTCAACCTCTCCGACTCACTCGCCTCTCAGGTGGGCAGTCAATCAGCTGGAAAGTCCAGTGTTCTCGAGACGTGCGTTGCCAGGCATCATATAGGCCTCCATTCTCACATGAGTCCTTGTGATACAGCATCGTCGGACGGGACTTTCTTCCCCGTGGACAGGGCATTGTAACGCGCCGGCCATTAGTGCTCCAGCTCATACACACTCCCGAATCCTCCGACTCCTCCCCCAGCAGCCCAACATTTCGCGAATGGGCTCAATTCCTCCACATCGACAAGAAGTTTACCGAGTTCAACGACATTCGCAAGGAGATTGAGCAGGAGACTTTCCGCGTCGCCGGCCAAAACAAGGGTGTCAGCAAACTGCCTATATCGCTCCGGATTTACAGTCCAGACGTGCTAGATCTGACCCTGGTGGATTTACCTGGGCTGACCAAAGTGTGTGTCTTTGCCACGCTGTATCTCAGATTGTTGACGGTCGCGCTTTCAAGATTCCTGTTGGAGACCAGCCGAGCGATATTGAACGGCAAATCCGCAACCTGGTGCTGGATTACATTTCCAAGCCCAACAGGTGCGTGTCTGCACCTCGCAGTAGCGCTGAATATTGACGCGTTGTCGAAAGCGTCATCCTTTCCGTATCGCCGGCCAATGTTGATTTAGCCAATTCGGAATCGCTCAAGCTCGCGCGTCAGGTCGACCCCCAAGGCCGGCGGACAATCGGCGTGTTGACCAAGCTGGACTTGATGGATGCCGGGACTAATGCGTTGGACATCCTGACGGGCCGCGTCTACCCTTTGAAACTTGGATTCATCGGTGTCGTGAACCGCAGTCAGCAAGACATCAATGGGGAGAAGAGCATGGAAGCCGCTTTGAACAGCGAAACAGAGTTCTTCAAGAGCCACCCCGCCTACCGTAATATCGCCCACAAGAACGGGACAAAATACTTGGCGAAGAGCCTCAACCAAGTGCGATCGATACATCGTTGTACGGGGAACAAGCGTTAACGTCTATTAGGTCCTGATGAATCACATTCGGGACAAGCTCCCGGACATGAAGGCAAGGCTCAACACCCTGATGGGACAGGCCCAGCAGGAGCTCAACTCGTTTGGCGATTCAGATAGCTTCGGAGACCAAAATCAGGTCCGTCGCATTGCTTAAGTGCTATCCTACTGAACTCATGGACCGTGTAGCAAGGAGCTCTCATCCTGCGACTGATGACCCAGTTTGCGCGCGACTTCGTTTCTTCTATCGAAGGAACAAAGGTCGACATCTCTACCAAAGAGCTCTCCGGTGGTGCCCGGATATATTACATTTTCAACGATATATTCGGACAAGCGCTCGATTCGATTGACTCTACGCAAAACCTCGAGAACCAGGACATCCGAACGGCAATTCGAAATTCGACAGGACCTCGTCCAAGCCTTTTCGTCCCTGAAATCGCATTTGACCTCCTGGTTAAGCCTCAGATCAAACTCTTGGAGGCTCCGAGTTTGCGCTGCGTAGAGCTTGTGTACGAGGAGCTTGTGAAGATTTGCCATAATTGCACGAGCACTGCGAGTCTTAAGTATTCTGGTGTCTTCTTCGGCTCATCATCTCTTCCAGGAGCTGCAACGGTTTCCCGGATTGCATGCCAAGCTTATCGAAGTCGTTTCCGAGCTGTTGCGGGAGCGGTTGGGTCCCACGTCCGATTATGCACAGAGCTTGATCGCCATCCAGGCGGCGTACATCAACACAAACCACCCCGCATTCATCTCTGGATCTGCTGTCGCTGCACAACAGGCCAGCTCTCCTCCAGTTCGGCAGATGCCTCTCCGTGTTAGTTATGTTCGTCGGGCTCCTGTTTGTTGTTCGCTGAATGCACTCATCAGCCTGCATCCACCGAGCCTACCAATGGCACCGGCACGGATGATGAAGACTCGTCAGATGAGAATGGCCTTCCTAATGGCATCTTTCCTCCCCGCGGTGACAACGGTCGTTCGGTCTCCGCCACGATGCACGACCGTGCCCGGACATCAACCGGCTCCACGCCTACTTTGCCCACCAACCAGGTTGCTGTGCCAGCAAGGAAGATCCCAAATCATCAACGACCGCACTCTGCCATGGCGCAGACCCATCGCGGGTCTCCGCCGTCAGCACGGGAGACCTTTCTGAACTACTTCTTCGGCCAGAATGGACCCGGGCCGATTGCTGGTTCGAGCGTGGGAAACCCTGGGGGACATCAACTTCGTCCTGGCGGCGGCGCGCACAGCGTAGTGCCTGTAGGGCGGGACATGTCCGGAGGGGAGAACTCCAACCTAACACTCGGAGCCGGGCTTATGTCGGGACAGCGTAACATGGACGGGAGTAACGCCGCGTACGATATGAAGAGCCTGGGGAAACATATCGAAGCTGTGAGCCTCTTGATGCATTTTTTTGTATATCCATGTCTTACATACGGGTCCCAGATTCCCTCCGAGGGCAACAACCTCACCCTCCGAGAAGAAATGGAGACGTCCCTTATCCGCTCTCTCATCGCATCGTACTTTGGGATCGTCCGGCAGAGTATCCAGGATCTCGTACCCAAAGCGATCATGCACTTCCTGGTCAACCATACGTCGTACCACGTGCAGAATCGCCTCGTCGCGTCCCTTTATAAGCCAGAGCTGTTCCAGGACATGCTCCATGAGGATGAGGGGCTGGTTGCGGAGCGGAAAAGAGTCAAGGCGCTCCTCGACGCTTATAAGGAGGCATTCAAAACGCTCTCGGACGTCAATGTCAAACCTACATAGATCCATTTATTCACGTTATTTTCATGCATTTTACGCCCTAATATATACGTGACGCGGATTGCTAGTAGCTCTCAAATGTACGATACTCGAATCACACTCAAAAAGCACGACGCGAGGGGGGGTGGAAGAGATCCACAAAGCGATGCCATTCCGTCTAACGTATCACAGGCGAGATAACAACCAAACACACGAAGAACCAGTAGTAGATGTAGATAGCGAGACAGATCAGCGGCGGGATCCCGAGCACGGGAGGAGGAGCGTGGAGTGAGCAGCCAGTCCAGTCCAAATAGGTTTGGGGGGGAGCGGAGGATTTACGAAGGGCTAGACTCTTCAGTGGTCGTCGTTCCAGGCTGGGGTTCGGCTGGGGGTGTTTGCGATTTGACCGCGACCCACTTTTCCTTCTTGGTGCCCTCCTTAACCGCCACCTCTGCTTTGTCCTCCTCCTCCTCCGACGTTACCGACTCTTCGGTGTCGGCCTCCATCCCGGTGGTGGTCTCGGACTCGGAGCTGGAGGAGGAGGGCTCGTCAGCAGCAGAAGTCGCAGCAGAGGTCGCATCTGCTGCTGTTGCTGTCGTGGATTCAGTGGCAGTAGTCGTGTCGGCGGGTACAGAAGAATCAGTCTTCGAGGCCAAAGCCTTCTTAGCCTTGAGGCGAGCCTCTTTACGCTCGAGTTTCTGAGGCGAAAAATTAGATTAGATGCAATCCAGCCAGTAGATTAAACCACCGTACCTCCTTGGTTTCCTTTTCCTCTTTCTAGAAGAAGAGTATAGAATCAAAGAGGTCAGTCAAACAGAAAATGGCGCGACTGAAGTAACGTGCCTCCTTGGCCTCTTTTTCCTCCTTCTATCAGACAGAGAGTGGTGAGTATCAGTCTAGCACAGACAACGAGCGAACGCACCTCCTTCTTCTCCTTCTCCTCAGCTTCCTTTTTCTCCTTGGCCTCGCGCTAGAATGGGACCGAGAACATCAGTACTGCTCGACAACAACGGCGGGTACGGGAGGGGAAAGAGACCTCTGCTTTCTCTTTCTTGAGTTTCTCGCGAGTTTCACGCTCTTGGATGATCCACTCGTCGACTTCGTCGACACACTCACGCGGCCGGGTCTTGTTCTTCAAGAGGTAGCCTTGAAGCCCCGCAACCTACAAAACCGAAAGATAAGAGTCAATCGTGACGCCACAATAAAGAAGGGTCACGCACACTCAGCTCATCCTCAGGAATGGCTGCTGCGAATCGTTTGGCAAGTTCAGAAATCTCAGCTTCACTCAATAATGGAATAGCGTGTGCCGGCGCCTTGCGCTTGGGGAGGGGCAGGTTCTTCTGCGAGGCATCGGTCGACTCGCCGGCTGTGGTCTCAGATGGGGCGGCGACAGTGGAAGGCTTGAACGGGAAGAAGCACTTGAAAATTCCCTCTGCCTGCCACTTGGTGGCGTGCGTGAAGTTCACCCAGACATCCATACGACCCGGCCGGCTGAGGGCCGGGTCGAGACGTTCAATGTGGTTCGTGGTCGCGAAGAGGAGGCTGTTCGATGGAATGAATTAGTTGCAGATTAACGCCAGGAGTGGCTACGACGCACCGGCCCTCAGCTGCAGCAACGCCGTCGAGACTGTTTAAAAGGCCACTCAAACTCAAGGTGGAACCATCAGACTCAGCCGTAGTGGTTGCCGTGGTTGACGCGGTGGACGCCGGAGCCCCTGTGGAGGTGGCGTCGCGACTGACCGAACGAGTGAACGCCGCGTCCAAATCCTCCAAAAGGAGAATACATCTGTATAACCACAGCTTAACGTCGGGATCGGGCCGCCGGACTGTGAACGGTCTCACCTTGTTGGTACGTGCCCCATCAAGGTGGTCAGCGTGTTGTCACTCATCCTATCATAACGGTCAAGTGAGCATGATTAACGGATGGCTCGCAACAACTTACCCCTTGGATGAAAGCGAGACGACATAGATATCTAAACCTAGTTCGCCAGCTAAAGAGTGGATGAGTGAAGTCTTGCCGCTGGAGGGTAGGGCATTAGTGGACCGAAGTAGAGGTACATGATGGAAATTACCTTCCGGGCACACCGTGCAGCAAATAACCGCGCCGGAAAGGAATTCCTTAAGGGACATAAGCGGAGGGCCGAGACGATGAGCATGTTACAAACCTCGTTCGGCATACCTGAATGGACAGGGAATGAAGCCGGATGACAGTTAAGAAGGGTGCAATGCTTACCATTCCTCACTGCACAAAAAGTCTTTGCAATCAGCCAACAGCATGTCTTTGACACCGGGCTGAAGGACGATTGAGCTCATCGGCCGCTTCTGGCGAGCGCCGTTCCACCGCCAGCACCCATAGGTACTAACGAACAAATTTTAAATGAATAAGCTATCGGAGCACGAATGAGAGCCACCTACGTGTCAGCGAGGAAAATGTGAACACGATGCTCGGCATCTTTCTCGTATTCCCGTTTGGCTTCGAGCACCAGTTTCTTCAGGATGTCATTGTTCCGTGCAACAACGCTGCAGGAACCAGTTCAGTGGGATGCCGCGTCATTCCGACATGGGCGGAGAACGCACCTGATCTTGAGCGCGGAACCATGGCCGTAATCTGGGTAACGCTTAGTGCGCGTTATCTGCGAGGAGAAGATGAGTAGCTGGTCCGAAAAGAACGCAAAAGGAAGGGTACCTTGAGCCAGTGGCCGCGGTAATAAAGGCTGTGGACGGAGTCTTATAGTAGATTGGAATTTAGAGAGAAAATATGACTGTGTGTGATTTGGACCCACCAACACTCGGCATGAACGCCACCTTGCGCTTCCGCCGTCCATGGACGAGCGAGGCGTCGTCGTCGTCGTCCTCTTCCTCCTCGAGGTCCCCCGCCGTCGTCTCGGACAGACCATTTCGTCCAACCGACCGAGTCGTGATTTCGAACTCTCTCGATCGACCCCATGCCGGTTGCTATATAAGGCATCAGCACGGAATTACCCAAACGGATCGCTCTCTCGACCTTGGACAGCCAATGCATCAACCTGAAAGCTGTTTAGTGCGGGCAGCAGTGGGGGGAGACTTGGCCACGTACCAGTCATATGGATAATCCTCTTCGCTGAAGTGGGCGGTGAGGAAGAACGCTGTCGGACGCGTCAGCAACCAGCCGCAGCAACACGGACGAACGCACAGTCCACAAAACCGTTCCAAGCCGAGACGGACGCGCGTCGAGCAGTCTCCACGGTACCTCCGATAACCACCAGTTTCTAGTAGTGGCGTCAGTGGCGAACAGTCCCTTGGGGACAGTGGACTGACGAGAGTGTCCTGGAGAGCGCCGGTGCTCATGCCCAGAGGCGATAGCATGCTGGTGAGGACGTTCATGGGAGAGGAGGAGCACGAGCCAGGAATAAGCGGGAGGAATTGATTGGGGCTTAAAAGGCACTCGGGTGTCAGCCTCGTGGGTTATAAAGGCAGGGTAGCGCTCGTCTTGGGTTCCTCCGTCGCGCTGTTTGGGGATAATATATCGCATCCCCCGAATCTGAGATGATTTGACTCATACCCCCTCACCAGCGCTTGCGTTCAATTACTCTCCCGTCTTCCCCTCCGTTTCCCTTACGTTTATCAGGTCTATGTTCCAGCAGCCCGCGTCCAGTGGCGGCATCCTCGAATTTTCAGAATTTCTCCGAATCCTCAGGAGCAGCCCAGCGTACGTTAACTCCTGCGAGTCATATTTCTCGGAGTCACATCCTGTCCTCAAAAAGCGCCGCCCCGAAAGGCTGTTGTGATCGAGGGTTAATAACATCCTCTTGGCCTCCGAGAAATTGGCCACGCATCGCAGCCACGTTGCAAGCGTACTAGTTCGACTATCTCATTGCCCCTCACCGCGGACCCAGTTTTCTTGACAATAGAGGAAAGAGAGAAGGAAGGAGATCGCACTTTACAAATCTCACCTAGATGAGATCGGGGCCAGAAATAACAAGGAACCAAGGTAAAGGCAAATTCTAACCGCTGCGCCGGATTCCAGGGACTGGGTCAGATCTGGGACGAGATCCATTTAGCGTCCCGCGATGACTGTGCGCTCCCAAGTTCGCATCAAAGGCCGTTGAGCAGGCTGATTTTAATAACGCTGATAATTCGCAGTCCGCGCGTTATCTCTCACATGGCGTCCCGGGTTTGTGTGTACAAAGTACTGAATGCGTGCAGATGCGTGCACTATGCGTATCAAACCCACGGTTTGCCGAGACCACCGCAGGGTTGGCGCCGCAGGCGATATTTGATTCGGTTATTGACCCTGGTGATTGGCTGGTTCGGCCCGATCCCGCGCGCACCCAATGCACTGGGTCGCCAGCTCCAGTTGAGAGCATGTTCAAATACTTTCAACCTGACAATGAAATGCTCAAGCTTCCAGTCCATGTGGAGAATCCACAAAGCGTGGGTCCCCCTGATTTGTTGGTATTGTTCAAGGCGTCTATCAACAAGTGCTTCCATCTCAGGTCGCAGTGACCCACAAAGAACCTCTATTTGGACAGATTCCACAGCAATGCGTAGCGCGCGCCTTTCTTCCGGGTTGCAGCAGCCCGCGAACGCGAAAACACAGCCCTGCATGGCCGGAGCATACAGACCACAGGTC
>CVRE01182029.1:2380-13653 GCA_001179765.1 Crepidotus sp. BD-2015
GATTGTTTTATTGACGATGACGGCAGTGGGCCGCAAGTGTTCCGTGCCAACGACGCCCCGCGCTACATCCACGCCTTCATCGCGCACATGGTCATGTACGGCGTCCAGCTGCTCGCCATCATTGTCCTGCGGCTGCGCCTCATGCGCCTCAACGTCCTTAAGCGGCGCGAACAGGCCCTTGAGCCGTCCACCGCCAACGGCGAGCTCGAAGACGAACACATCGCGCACAAACAGGCGTGAGTATCAATGCGACCATCCACTCTGAACCTTCTCGCTGATTTCATCCTCTACAGGTTTGATGATTTAACTGACTTGGAAAATAAAGATTGTGAGTCGTCATGAGCTTGTCTTGTTTTCCTCTCACTCACGCCCCGCAGTCCGTTACGTGTATTAATGCCTGCTTAATAATGAGTCCACGCCCTCTGTACTTAGTTGGTTCATGTCTTTTATAACGCTGAAGTCATGCGATACCGACATTACCATATGAGGCACTGGGCGGTGTATCGCCCGATTTGTCTCGGCTATGAGATCGTCAGGGCCACCTTCGATCTGATTGAGCAAGCGATCAAAGCACACTAGGATTCGCGTTCCGACGGCGGGCGAGTCAGCGGGACCTCCAGCTTGGCCGCGAGCCGCACGAGCTCTGCCTCCACTTGAGATATTCGTGCTTGCCTAGAAAGGGTTAGAAAAAGAAACATGGTAGACGCGTCAAAAAACTCACTCGATGTTGGATCGCGCCCCAAACTCGAAAGCTTGCGACACACCAAGACTCGGGGCCGCCTTGCTCCGGGCTTTCTCCTTCTCTACCAGCGCCTTCAGACTCGGCATCAGCCGCTCGTACTCGTGCTCCAGCTACAGTGTAAGAACATTCAGAGGGCGTCCATAGGGAACAGCCTGGACAAAAACGCACCATTCGCGTCCTCGCAAGCAGCGACCCCTCGTCGTATTTACCCGCACCCATAATCTCCCCCTGCATCCTCTTCAGCTCCCCGAACCACTTGGTCTCGTACTCGCTCAGCTCTGGCGACGCGCGGTCCATCAGCCCCCGCAGCATGCGTTCCAGCCGCCCGTGCAGCGCACGCTGCTCCTCCCGCACCCGCGCGAACCGCTCCTCCGTCTTTGCTCGCCGCGCCCCACGCAGCACGCTTATGCTCGTCTCCATCTCCCCGCATTTCTGGGAGAGGCGCCCGAGCTCGCCCAGCTGCAGCTCCGTGCGCGAGTCGGCGGCGCGGTACGCAAGCTGCACCGTCTGCATCTGCGCGCCGAGTGCACCGACCGTGGTCCCGAGGTAGCGCAGGACGTCCGGCGTCAGCATAAATTCGCCGCTGCCGCTCCCGGCCTTGGCGGGCGACGGAGGGAGCGAGAGCCGTGGGTTCACCGGGAGCCCAGAGCCTGCGCGCGTGAGACACTCGGGCGAGATGTACGGCGCGTTTCCAAGGAGCGAAACGTACGCCGGCGGCCCCTCACAGGGGGTAAGCCACTTGCTTGCGTTGTTTGTGGTGTCTTCCTGTGGGTGCGCAGACGGTGTCTTTGCGCGCGAGGGAGGGAACTCGGAACGCAGATTGAGAGGGAAGGTGGTTATCCGCATGGCGGAGGTGAGGATGAATATACTGTACGTGAGGTACACATCATTCGGAACGGCGACTGCGATGACTGGATTTGAGCATCTGGAAGGCTAACCATCAGTAGTTGAACAGGTAAAGAAAGAATAAATAACGGACTTGCGCTCGACGGAAAACGTGGTCAAGATCGGCGTCACGGACGTCCCGGCAGACTTTTGGAGAGTAGCGCCAAGAGCGGCCCCGTCATCGTCACCCGCCTTTAATGCCAGCGCCAGACTTTGCAACAGTGGCCCCAGATTCAACGTGTGAACTCCAAACCCATGATATACATAGACTGTGTCGTCGTGGATGGGATCCGCAAGGAACACGGGGTGATTGCCCTGCAAGAGGTCCAGTTGCCCCGCGAGAATTGTTATAAGCCCCAGGTCGATCGTTTCGTATACTGCGAGCATCGGCAGCTCCGCCTCGCGCTTCGATGCGCCCATGTCCCATCGTGCCTCGACTTTCTCAACGTCCAGACATACGTCGATCTTGCCGTCCTGGAACGCGACAACCACGACGCCGAGATGCTCAGTCTGCCCACCCTCGCCGTCATCCTCGCCGTCGTCGTCCGTGCCGAATGCAAGATACATGATGTCCGTTGCGTCGCCGCCGTCACCGCCGGCGAGGACCCGGGGCGCAGGCTGGAGGAGGAAGGGACCTTGGCGTGCAGGTCGTGCTTTGATGGTCGTCGGTGGGTGCATGAGCACCGAGCGCGACGAGGCGGGAAAGACTGTGCCCGGGGGGAGTTGCTTGAGCAGTGCCGTGACGTATTTGTGCTGGTAGTCGTACAGTGTGGAAAGATTCCGCGTGGACGAGCTCCCGAGCTCCTGCGACTGCAAGAGAAACTCTTGCTTGGCGGAAATAAAACATTCAAGCGAGTGTACGTATGAAGAGGGAACAGAGCTGCAACGAAAGTCAAAAGGGCGAGGAAACTTAGGCAGATGAAAGAGCTGACGCGTTTTTCGGCATGTACGGACATATAGAATAGATGTCACCGGATTTCATGATAGCGTACACGGTGAGGGGTCCCCAGTCAGCGCGTCCTTGTCCAAGAGAGAAGGACGCGACCTCGCGCTCAGAAGTGTCTTCCGCGAGGAACGAGCTCGATTTCCTCTCGGGGACGAAAGAGAGGACCTGCTGTGGCTCCTCTGTATCGACCGAGATGTCATATTCCCTGGCGCATGTCAGTCAGAGACACCTTGATGTGCAGCCGACACACCTCAGCTTTCCATCCTCGGTCATGACCATGAGCGTCGAGCCCGACTCGCCCCACGGGTGCCATTGAATCTTGGCAATGGGCGCAGCGGCTTTGGAGGCATGGTAAAATTGTCCGATTTGCAGTGACCTTGGAAAGAGATGAAGCATACAATTGGTGGGCGGGAACGTGCACGCACTTGCAGTCGATCGTGTCGGGGACAAGGCGCGCAAATCCCGAGCGAGGAAGAACAACAACGCCGACCTGGCGCGCGCCGGCGACGGCGAGCAACTTTCCGCTGGGATTGAGAGATATTTGGTGGATGTCGAATTGAAGGTTCGGGGTGTGTAGAGTCTGACGCAAATTCAGCTATTAGAGCCAGATGCTCATTTGAACAGAGCTAGCCTTGTAGCCCTTTGCGCCGGCGGGCTTTGCAGTCCCAAGGGAAGCGATGCGAATTTTGGGACCGGCGGCTACGACGAGGTCGGCATCTTTGAGAACCATAACTTGGCGGCGGCCTGGGGCATTGCTGCTCGTCGCGGCAGAGAGTTCCTGGGGCGAGTATGTCGGGGACGGCGAGAAGATGGGGTGTGCAGCGAGTCTTGCCCAGTCGTCGTCGGACATGGACGCGAAATGCAAAGGGAACGCGGGGATTGCCGAGCGCGACACGTGCATACGCGTCCCATTGCGCGTCTCTCCTCCTGCTACCATGACCTCCATTGGCACTGGCTACGATCTCTCTGCCAGCACATACTCCCCCGACGGCAGAATATTCCAGGTCGAGTACGCTAACAAGGCCGTAGAAAACTCGGGGTAGCTACGCTCTTTCCAATCCACACAAGACTCTTCTCCAACCAATAAACCAGAACAGCAATTGGCCTCAAAGTCAAGGACGGCATCGTCCTCGCCGTCGAAAAGCTCGTCCACTCAAAACTCCTTGTCCCTGGCGCGAACCGCCGCATCCAAACCGTCGACCGCCATATTGGCTTGGTGCGAACGATACTCGCATCGTTGGTCCGATCGCTCACTCTAGTGCTCGCAGGCAACCGCTGGTCTGCCTGCAGATGGACGGACAGTCGCCAGCCGGGCGCGCGACGAGGCCGCCAACCACCGCGACGTCTACCGCTCGCCCCCCACACTGAAAGTACGCACTCTCGCTCTTTCAGCGCAGACACCCTGCCTGACGCAGCCAGACCATCGCCGACCGCCTCGGACACTTTGTCCAGATGTACACCCTCTACTCGTCTGTACGGCCATTCGGCATCAGCACCATCCTCGGCGCGGTCGACAAGGACGGCCCCGCACTATATGTCATCGAGCCTAGCGGTGTCTTCTACGTGCGTGCATCCCGTGCCTTGCTCCCAGATAAATTATAGACGACAATCACTTCAGGGCTACCACGGTGCAGCTGTCGGCAAGGGCCGCCAACTCGCAAAGACGGAGCTCGAAAAGCTCAAGCTGTCGGAGCTGACCACCCGCGAGGCGGTCATGGAGGCCGCGCGCATGTACGGGCCCTTGTCCAATTATTTATTGCATCGTACTCACCGATACCCCAGTATCTACCTCGTGCACGAAGACGCAAAGGAGAAGGAATTCGAGCTCGAGATGTCGTGGATCGGCCCAGAGTCGAATGGCCAACACGTCGCGGTCCCGAAGGACCTGTTCGATGCGGCAGAGGCCAGCGCGCAGGAGGCTCTCGTGTCCGAGTTAGAGTAGTGTGTAATAATCAACTTGTTTTGCTATTTTGACGTCTCTCTGGTTTGGCTGCACAACTCGGATGGAGGTTTAAATGATTATCGGCTCGCACTCTATACAATCTGCTCCAGCTCGCGTGCGTACAACAGCGACGCGGCAATGAGCTTCTCTTTTGGAATGTCCATCGTCTCCTCGCCCTTCTTTGCAAACGTTATTGTGCCTAGTGTCAGGTTAACCTCCCACCCGCGCTGTAGAGAAGCATTCGCGTGAATAATTGTGGTCCACGAATTGAAGAAGCGCACCTCCTGGGCAAAGACGAGTAGCTCAGACTGCGAGGTAAAGAAAAGCAGGGTCGCGGCGTCCTTGAGTGGTAGGCTCTCATATGCCGTCTCCTCGCAGCTAGCGATCTCATTTCTGGAACATTGATTACATGAGCCACGGCCGTTGTGCGATCTCAGCGCGCACTCACCGGATCGTGCCCATGAGGCTGTCGACAAAGTAGCCGTACTCGGCCGCAGGAGCCTCTGCCCGCGCGCCCCACACCTTTGCGTAGCTGCCCTCCATGAGCCAGCGCTCGAGGTTTACGGGGTGCGCGATGTACGGGCTCTCGACGGCGGCGGCGCGCAGGCTTTCGAGCGCTGTGTGAAAGTCGGCGATGCGGTTCTGCGTCAGCAGGCGGATGAGGTAGAGGCCGCGGATGGGGTACTCGTGCTGCGACGGCGGGAGGTTGCTGGCCGGGCAATAAACAAGATAGTTACTGTGTAGTCTCGGGCGACGCACGTATAGTCGGTGTAGAACGTCTGGAGCTGGGAGAAGTAGCGGTCGAACGAGGGCACGTCCTGTGTTCGAATGCTCCAGAATGCGCCGATCTCGAGGATTTCGCCTGGGCCAAGTCAGTTCGCGTCGCGACTTGGAGGACCGCGAGCAACACACGCGCAATGACGAGGTCGTTGAGGTCAAGGTCCCCCTGGGGAAGAAGCAAGCCCGCCTGTATGAGACCCAGCTAGCAGTTGTGCACGTCAAAACCGATGCGTTTGGGGTACTGGGAGAAAGAGGACCTTGAGCTGGGTCAAGAGACGGCCGCACTTTGTGAGGTCGGGAGGGTGGGCAGCGAAGGAGGCCTTGAGATCTGCGTACTGTGTTTTGAGGGCCATGGGCAAAGGCGAAGGTGGACGCGTCACGCGACGCGTAAGCCTCTCTCCCCTGGACCTCCATGGAACGCATCGACTTTCAGCAGCTCAAGGCCGGCGAGGTCAACCTCGGCGTGCGTATAGCGTCCCCAGGCCCTCGGCACCCATTTATTTTATTTCTCGCGCTAGACGTCAATCATGGCCGTCCAGTTCTCAGGCGGCGTGGTCATCGGCGCAGACAGTCGCACGACAACGGGCAGCTACATCGCGAACAGGGTCACCGACAAGCTCACCCACATCCACGACCGCGTCTACTGCTGCCGCTCGGGCTCCGCTGCAGACACCCAGGCCGTTGCAGACGCCGTCCACTACAACCTCCAGCTCTACACGTGCTGCTCTTCCCTTGCTCCCGGCTCGCCCCTTGTACTTATTCGCGTGTTCCCCAGTCAATCCGCAGGCGCACCGCCCACAGTGCACACCGCCGCGTCGCTGTTCCAAAAAATCTGCTACGAGAACAAGGACGCGCTGTCCGCCGGCATCATCGTCGCAGGCTGGGACCAGGAGGTCGGCCCCAGCGTATACAACATTCCCCTCGGTGGCGGTCTCTTCCGCCAGCCGTGGGCCATTGGCGGTAAGCATCGCGCGGGGGACTCGACTATCTTGTATTCAAACCCCCCCACTAGGCTCCGGCTCGACGTATGTTTACGGGTACTGCGACGCAACGTACCAGGAGGGATGGGGGCGCGACGAGACGGTCAACTTTGTCAAGAACAGTGCGTCGCCCAGTGCTATACGCCCGTTTCTCCCATCCTAATTCGCGTCCCAGCTCTCGCACTAGCAATGTCGCGCGACGGATCCTCCGGCGGCGTGATTCGTATGTGTGTCATCACAAAGGATAGCGTCGAACGGCTGTTTGTGCCGGGCAACGAGTTGCCCAAGTTTTGGCAGGGTACAGAGGTCCTGTCCGCGCCAAAGGAGAAGGCGGCGGCGTTCGAACCGCAAGTTGTACCCATGGCCGTCGAATAGATCCCGAATTAAAATGCATTTATCCATCCAACCCGTTTCTACAAAGTTCTACAATCGTTTGAGCCCAGCTTCGTTACCCATGGCCACGGCTCCGGTTCTTCCTCTTTGATTCTAGCCCCGTCCAATGAACGCGGTCTAAACCCTCCTCCTTCCCACATACGCAGACGCCACAGAGCGACACAGAGCGGCGCCACATCCACATCGTCCGACGCGCGAATAAGAAACGCGTGGCTCGCCTTATTTTCACCTTTCGCCGCTGCCCGCTGGTCGCCTTTTGGCGGCGAACTGCTCCGTGCGCTGAACCGCCACGCACCTTCTACCCCCAATATCCGCGTCAGCAGTGTATGTAGTTTCGCGCGCTGGACGCGCCCGGGGAACAGCGGGACGCCGTTGTACAATGGCACCCGCTCTTCCGCGTGAGGGGGTACACGGGTCTCAAGACTATCGTTTTTCTCCGGGGCTTGTGACGCAGCAAGGGAAGCCAGAAGTGGTGCTGAAGTAGTGCCGCGCTCCGTCGCAGCACGTTCCACGGCCGCGCGCTCTCGCCGCTTCTCCTCCCAATAAGCGTCTGTGGACCATTGAAGTTCATAGATCGACGACTTCGGAGCCGGGGGTGCGCACGCTGAGTGGAGCACAGACATTGGGAGCGATTGACGCTTCGGCTTCGGCGGGGCCCGGGGATGCGACGGGTCCTCCGCCCGCGAGGCACTCATGGCACCCGCCGCGGGTGGACGCTGCTTTGTCGTGGGATCTCGATTTACAGGGGGCACCACGAGGACCGCGAGTGCGCCGAGCTCGGGGACGGCGCCCGTCGTAGCGAGCGTGCTCCATTCCGCGCGCGTCAGACGCCTGAGGACGGGGGGCCGCGGGGGTGCGGCGCCTGCGCGCGCGCGGTACAGCGCCTTGAGCTGTTGTACGAGGAGCTGCAGCTCCTGTAGGACGCGCAAGCGCAGGAGGTGCGCGATCTGCTCCCCGAGAAGGAGTTGGGGCTCGGCACCGTAACGCTTGTATTTGCCTGTCGGGCAGAAGTTCAGAGCTGGGTTGCAAAGAGCGGAGAGCTAGATAGTTGCAGACCTCGCTTCAACAAAACAGCAAGCGACGCCCGGCTGCACAAGATGTACCGTCCATGGCCGGCTTTGCGGTTGTTGAATCTGGGGTGCTGAAGTCCGTCCGGGAAAGCCACCAACGGGTGCTTCGTGCGCCCTTGATTATCCTGAGGCACCCGCATTGATACCAGGCGAATCAAAAAGTCTTAGTGAAAAGAAAAGGAAAATCAGGATTCCTGTAGCAGCCTGACAAGAGGAAAGAGACCCATGGGGAGATAACGGTCAGAAACGAGGCACTGGCGGAGTGGGCTCGTGAGCATACGGACTGGGAGGACGATTAGTGAGATGCGCGGGGTAGTTTTCTGGGCACGTACGGTATGGGCTGGACCACCATATCCGCTCCTGGGTGGTCATCTCTCGCGGAGGTTCATATTCATTCGGATTGGCTCTGTCTTGGGCCACCCTGCGTCTGCGGAAGGGTTGCACAGGGGCAGCAGATTTGTGGCGAACATAGTCGTGTGAGTTGGTTATGATATTTCCAGGTGAGAGGAGAACGGAGCGCGGGTAGTCTTCGAGCAGAACAGAGGGCAGTGGGGGAACAGGCTTGCGCAGAGACCGCGAGGAAGGGCGTTGTGGGAATGGATAGTGGCCAGAAGACAGAGGGAGTTTGATGAGACGAGGAAGAATGCGAGGCATGACCGTGTTTGCTCACAAATAACATATCCGCGTTGTTGGAGAAAATTACATATGAACAAGTTAGATTTAAATACGGTGCTATGTGCATGCTTCCTCTCCTCCTTCCTAACCGTGAAATGAACGAGTAACCAAAATAAATAACGCAGGTTAGGCAGATTTAGCGTTAGAATCAGCGTGTTGACTCGGAGGCTCAAGCCTCCAACAAGAAAGAAGTCCAGCGAATGTTTAGTGCGATTCGGAAGGAATTGGGTGCATAGCTTCTGCAGGCCGCGAAAGATCAGGACAATACAACAGGTAAGGCGACGAAGAAACGTACCGCCTTTGAACCAGCATTTACCCTTGCTCAAATGGAACTAGGTAGGTTCAAGTCAGCTTTTCATCTCTCAAGCGGAACGAAAGGCGCACGCATTTGGGGCCATTCGGGCAAACATGACCCCAGCAACATTGGTCCCCAAAAGGGCATGGCAGACCTGGGAACGTATCAACGAAATTCAGAAACGTACCTCCAAGTGACGCACCGTTTTTAAGCCAATTGCAGGGAGCCTTTTTCGCATTGCTAGACAAGGAAGCCAGCTGATCCTGCGTTAAAATGTACTCGTGCGAGTACTTGCATGCAGCGGGCTAAACCACGTCAGTTAACGGTCTTATCGAGCAGAGTATGTTATCCTACCTGTTTCGAGCACGTCATTAAATAATATTCGTTACACGGTGGAGGATTTTCTAGTGAGTCAACCATGTCAGCGAGACATGTGCGGAATGTTGAGCGCACGAACGTTTATGCAAGGGCTACAGTCAAAGTCAGTAAGAAAGGACTAAAGTAGCACGGTTCAACGCACGAGGGAAGGGTCAATAGCGCGTACGCTGCGCCCACTGGTTTGCGAGGCCGGAGACTGAGGACTTATGAGCCCGCCACTCATAGGAACGCAGCTCACACATAGCGGCCCGGGTTTCTGGGCGTTCATGAAAACTTCACCGTCCACTCGTAAGGAACGGAGGGGCCAGTTGACCGAACCGGTATGCCCGTCAGCCGCCAGCATCACCAATTTACCGAGGAGCCGCTCGTTTTGCAACGCTTCGAATGTCGATGTATACTGTGAGGAGTCGTGCCCGCCTGTCAAACATGTGTGAATGATGTCGACGAGCTTGGAGATGGCGCACCAGCGAGGAAAATCCTGACTGTCTGGGGGAACTGAGCGTAAGTTTCAATATATTCTAGAAGGAGACAATCAATTAGTGTAGAACGCTAGCGTATCCGTAACGCTCACCTTTGATTTTCTCGTCCGTGCCACCCACGCCATAACCAACGTCGACGAAGGTGAACCGGGGTGAGCCTTGACTAAAGCCCTGCATCGCGTTCAGAAGGTTCAGCTGGCTGGCCAAGCCCTGGGGCCTAGACGAACCGTCAAAAACGAGTCAAATTGTTGTGCAGAACCTGCGAAAGAAAGGTGTGAATGATGTCCACGAGTCTGGAGATGGCGCACAGATATTGTTCCCAACGAGGGTATCAAGGAGGCGGCCTCTATTAAAATAAACGGTGATCCAGAACGAAACTCGTTTAAATATATGGAGTTCCTCTGAGAGGTGGGTGGCAATTGTTCGCGTCAACCCTTGAGCTGCGAGGGCGCCACCGTGGTGACCTACCAAGAGAAAATTGTACGACGCCCTTGAAAAAGGCATCGTCGAGGACGTACCTTGCGCAAGGAGAGATCCGTTAAAGAGTATCTGGTCTCCATTTACGACGCATAAAAACAGAGGATTCTGATTCTACAGAATATGTGAGTGGCGAGATATCTAGGACGAGCGGACACCTACTTCGAATAAGTCCTGCTGTGAGATCTGTTTACTTAGTGTCGAGACCTGTGTTTGGTATGCCTGGACCCGGCGTTCGGAGCTTCATAAAAGGAGTGGGTCAGGAGATATTGGAGGGAATAACTGGGGTTAGGACAAACTTCTCGACCTGGCCGGTCCAGGCCTGGCGCCAGGTAGTAGCCTCCCTCTCGAGCTCGGCGACGCGGGCTTCCAAGAAATCATTTCTCTGGACGGTCGCGTCGGAAAGACCTCAAACAAATGAGGATGAGCGATCTTAAAACCCAGCACAACACCGCGACTTACTGAGAAGCCGGTTAAGGGTATCATCCCTAGTAAACAGTGTCAACGCTAGTCAAGTGTGTACAGAGGACGCGATGTACAGACCACTGAAGCTTGTGGCTGGCCAGGCTAGCCTCCCCCATCGGTTGGGTGGCCATCGCAGGAAAGGAGGGTCGTCAAAGAGAGAGCGGGGAGGAAACACGGTTAGTCAATCCAGGGCCTTTAAAGCATAAGTAAAATACGAGCGAGTCAAACTGGCTTCTTCGGCTTCTTTTCGCTCGGATAGAAACTGACGGGAAATGGAATGTCATAATTTTAGCGCGTCTTCCCAGGTCGCACGACGTTGAGACGCGGCGGAATACAGATCGCCTTTGTTGGGGTTGATAATGAAACGCGGTGTGGAACATTCTCTCAGGATCAGGTCCACGGCGAACTCAACTAGGAACGGATCAAATAGTGATTGCTTTCGGCCGATGCCGACCGGCGAGAGTGTCCAAAACAAGACGTTGAACACCTAACATGACACGAGGCAGAAAACATCTCATGCCACACCAACCACAAAAGGACTACACTGCAGGGTCCTTGTGCATATCAGCTGCCGAAGCCCGCATTAGTCTCGCCATCACCGAGATTGGCAGAGACGCACCTCCTCGGAATTTGCAGTTCCCTTGCTTGTAGAAGGGACATTTGGTCGAGTGGGGACAAGTATGGGCATAACAACAGGCATCGCCCCATGTACATGGATCGCCTGTATAAACCATCATACCAGATTGGTTGGTGTCACTGTCGCATC
>CVRE01182029.1:14789-34552 GCA_001179765.1 Crepidotus sp. BD-2015
GTAAGGCCTGGCACCATAATTTGATGAGAGAAATTGTGTGATTGAATCTGACAATGGAGACGCAGCTAGATGTCCTCCTTGTTGGCCTTGAGAAATGAGGTCTCTCGAGAAAATCACTCCGTCGCCATCTATCAATGTAATAACACGATAGCCCTAGGCAGTTACATGTTAGTTAGTTTTTCTCTTGAACAAACATTGAGACGGCCATAATTACCTTCAGTAAAACTTCATGTTCCTTTACTATGTCCTCCTGCAGCTTGCGAAGATGACCACATTCATTTTTGAGGTGGCCACATTCGGTTTCCAATCCAACAAGGGCGTGTTTATAGATTTTTAGCTCGTTTTCGAGTTTCTGGATTGTGTCCTGGGACGATCTTTCATGGTGCATAAAAACTCAATACATCTTCTAAACTCTAGTTAGTGTACTGTCAGTGCAAGAGGTAAAAGAGGAAACAAACTCTTCAACTCGTCGAAACCGTGTTCACTATCACAAAGAGCCGTGAATCAAGAGCATGAGAAAGTAAGGATAAGACAAACATTCGGCTTTGATACTCTTGTGAAACACTTGAAAAAGAATTTAGAGCTGTGGATTCCATAGCACTACTGGAGCAGTACAGCGAGCACTGAGTATACCACCGTTATAAGTGTTTGTAAGTTGCAGGTGGGAGCGTGGCTCATGTTCCGCAACGGGCAGCGACAGGCCTGCAGGAAGGCACGGGTTTCATGTGGAAAACGTGTCTCGTTAGCACGGACTAATGTAAGATTGGCGCCTAAGAACGAGGGCGGCGGAGAACTGCGTCGCCAGGGGTATCAACGGCAGAAGACGTAAGAAAGCTAACTCATTAGATCTAAGTTGGTCGACAAGAACAGCGGCGTTGGCCGGAAGGGCGNTGCTGCACCTGCACAGAGAGTGCTATCGTGCGTCGAGTTGACGAAAGACAACGGCACCATTGCATTGAAAGTGCTCGGACAATGCTAGACCGTGGAAGATACGCGTGACATCACGCTTTGTAATACAGCGCGTGGTGTGACAGGCGTGATAATTTAGGCCTCTTCCTCTCTTTCGCGACACCACTCCTCCAACTCATTACCGACGCGTTTCATCTCCCTCAGCCCGCAGTTGTTTCATGTCTGACCTATATTCAACTCTCAATGTCTCCCCGAGGAAGAAAAGATGCCCTCCAGACCGCGACGATAACACAAGCACACCCAAGAAGCTGAGAACCTTGTCTGTACTTCCTCTGTGCTTTGGAATGGCTTACATCTGACTTTTTCTTCGACAAGGGCACCAAATCACTGCACCCCCGTGTTGCAGAAAGTCGTCGGACCGAGTGGGATAGAACTCCCATCCCATCTATCCCGGCTTTGCACCGTGCATACAGGCCTCCAACACGCACTATCTCATGCACTCGCGACATGTGCTGTATCCCCAACCTCCGACACGGGCATTGTTCGCAATGTGCTGAACAACCTGTCCCTGAGCACTTACACTGGGTTGACGACCCAGTTTGACGTGGACGACCTGCGTAGACTTTGCTGGATCTGGGAATGGGACGGAAATGATTTGTCTTCTCCCTCGTCGTCTGCTGCGGATGACGATAATCCGTTCTTGGAGGCCAAACCAGCTCCAAAGGACTGGACGCGGGGCGCAATGGGCATAGTTCTCAGTCCTGCCACCCACTACTCGAGAGTGGACGGGAAACGCGTGCCTGCCTATGGTATCGGAATCGAGGTCGAGATGGACATCGACAAAGACATGCCTAGCGGCATGGCCGCCGTCGCGCGATGGACAGCTGCCGGGGAAAGCCGTCGGGATGCCTTCCGCGAGAAAGTCGATAAATGGGTGACGGTGAGTATCGTTCTTTATGTCGCCTCGGCTTTTATTCATGTCGATAAGCTTCATACCGGTGTTACTCCAATTCCCTCCATTCCCTGCGCCAATCTCCCTCGTCTTTCCGCATCAAATAAACCAACGTCTCTAACCCGTACTCTTGCCTCATTGTCTCCGAAATCCTCACTGTCTCCTTTCAAACTTCCAGCGACCCCGGTATCTCCCTCTCGCTCCCCTTCCAAATCCAAAACCGTTCCTCATCCCTCTGCGATCCCCTTCCGTCTCACCTCCTCGTCTGGCTCCAAATCTCCAACCAAGAGCTCTGTAGCTTTCCCACAAACACCCTCGTCGCGATTAAACCGTCCTGCCACGGAGTTGACGCCGCGCACCCCGAGAACCTCAGTTTCTTCAACCTCTGATGTCCTTGTTCAGCCATCGACGCCTGTTCACCAACGCGGAGCCGCAGCCGCCACCGTCACAAAGACACCGTCTTCTTCTCGACGCGAAGCACTTTATGAACGTCTTCGCCAGCGTTCCCTTACAGCCTCTCCAACCAAGGCTGCAAGTAGCGGTGTGAAGGGCGGGACACTGACCCGCGATCAGATGCTGAAAATGGGCCAAGACGAGCTACGAAGGAGATGCTTGTTAGGCCGCCTGGGAGGGGTCGCAGAAAGTGTCTGGATGTGAGTTGTCTAGGCTTCTTCCCTTGTATATGTATATGCTCATTCAAACCCCGCAGGATGTTCTCGGCGCCTGCGCCTGGGTCGAGTTCATCCCCGACGGTTCGTAAGCGGCGCGCGCTTCCCATGTCCGAGGTCATCACCACGGTTGTCAAGTCTTCGCCCGTACCTCTGTCATCAGCAGAAGCCGTCGATTCTCTGGCGATGCTCACGAAGCTGTGTCCCTTCTTCCTGAAGCAGCTTGCTATTGCCGGCGAAGCCTGGCTCGAGATGCCCGCACCGTCCGCCAGAAGTATCGAAGGCAGTCCCTCGAAGAAGCCGTCGGTGCCCAGCAGTCCTGGCGCTGTAGTTGACAGTGCGGAAGCGCTCGTCACCCGGAGCCCGCGAACAGTGAAACGCGAAGCGGGCGGGTTGCGCGAGGTTAGAGAGATAATCCGCAGGGAGCTCGAACTTCAGGATTGAGTCCTTCCCTGTTTAATACTTCACCATCTATCCCAGTGCATTTGCTCTATCCCATACATATATAGTGCTTGTATCTACATACGTACTGCTCCAGAGATACGACGCGAATTCCTTCTTCCAAATTTTATCTACATGTGCATCCAGATTTTCCGCGTCGAATGGGGCTGAACTTGCCGCTGTCTCAGATCCATCTTCGACGCCGCACATTTATTTGAGCTTCTGCTCGAACTTCACTTGAGTGTTGTTCCCCGCCATTTAGCCGTACATTGATTCCAGTTTCCAAACGAAGGTTAACAGTTTAGAAAACACTGGAAGCCAAAGACGAAGGCGATACAGATTCAATTTGAAACGTCTTGGAATGGTCCAGCAAAGGCACGGGTCCAGAAGAAAAAGGCATCCATACACATATCGTGTCAGTTCAACTACTACTCTCGTTGGTTGGAGTTGGTAGCGGGTGCTTTCCGACTAGTCGCAGAAACCCTCTCTCTGACACTGCGCTCAAACTCCACGCAATCGACGACACGTCCCTCAAGCCTACTCGTCTCCGCTGCAAAGACTGTGATGTGACTCTTGACGATCTCCGCAAGAGTAGTGCTAAGCGCGTCCTGTCGCCCCGTCCGCACTGCCTCTACAAAGGCGCGAATCAGGCCAAGATCACCACCTCCATGCCCGCCGCCTTCGTCACGCGGGACGCTTGTGGAGCGCACGCCCGTGCGGAAGTTATGTACGGTGAAAGTCCGCATGTCGCCAACGATTTCTCCATGTGTGAAATGCAGGCGGACCTGGCGATCGCAAATGAGCGATGTGTATGCGACCATGGTGAAGGATGCTGTTGCGCCGTCGGAGAACTCGAGATTTACGACCTGCTGGTCGCAGACGTCATTTGGCGATTCATAAACGCACTGGCCGTATGGCCCCGTACGCAGTGCATGCGTGACGTTCTCGATGTCCGGCAGGCCGTCGACGAGCGGGGACACGGGCCATCCTGTCTTGCCGCGGGATACTGGGTCCAGGTAGACTGCCTGACATTAACCAGGTGTCAAGGTGAAGCAAGAGAGGAATGCTGACTCTTCTTGGCACTGTATGCACAGTTCTTTTCCATAGAACAATCGAGACAGCGAGTGGCCGCGCCAGCTTCCGCAGGCTTGGAGGATTTGCGGAAATGTTGAAGAGAACCAAAGGACGAGACACGGGAGGGAGTCGAGGGCGCTAACCAGAAGCAGATGATATCGATATCACTGCACCGTTCAAGTTTTAGCGACAGCTTAGGAGAATCAGGGAGAATGCTCACTGGCAGCACTTGGTCATGAGCGAAAAGGAGCTGCTCTTCTCGGTGGCCCAGTTGCCTCGGACGTACGAGTGCGCAAAGTGGTAGTACCCGACTGGTTCGATCTGAACTATGTTGACGAGCTTACCGAGCGAGCCAGAGCGGACGAACTCTGTGATTTCGCGGCTATATGGCGAGTATCGCATCACTGTGCCCGATGAAGCAAAGAGATGGAAGAGAGCAAAAGTGAATGCATACCGTGGCCCATACCGAAAATGGTGCCTGCACGGCCCACCGCTTCCTCCATCTCGATCAAGTCCTCGAGGGAGGTTGCCATGGGCTTCTCGCAGAGGATATTATACCCCTGCTCCGCAAAGGCCAGTACGACCTCCTTGTGCATATGGTCCTGGACTGCGACTATTATAGCATCTGCGAGGCGTTTACCGATAGTGGTTATCGTTTCCTCGGACGCGGCGTGGAGGTCCTGCCAAGTGTTGAAGATGAGAGTATCGTCAACGCTGTGAAGGTCTGCGAAGTGGGTGCGCGTCCTGGGTCTGGGATCTGCGATAGCAACAACCTTGCAGAACTCGGGAGACTGTAGGGCATAGTCTGCGTAAGCCGTGCCGCGTTGGCCACAGCCAATTATCGCAAGGGTAATTGGAGTGCGGTGTGTGGTCGATTTACTTGGTTTTCTGTGGAGGATGCTTTTGGTGGTTGAGAGCAAGTGAGACATAGGATAGGAACGAGGCCACGTCTGTCGAGAGGGATTCCTAGTTGGCCGACATCCAGGAGGCTGTTGAAAAGCTGTAACCCTTGAAAACGCGGTCACGCGCGCGACAGGCTGCTAGTGCGCACTGCCTAGGACCACACTAGGAGCGACGCCAAGAGCGGTTGGATCGGTGGACTGGAGGAGACTGGAGGTGGTACTTGGAACAGTTGTTAGCCTTTAATAGATCAAGACCGATAAAGGAGTCACTGCCACCTCTGCGCTTATACCACTACTACCACTTCACCGCTCGCTCACCACAGATGTCCCACGTCCGTCCGGCCTTCGTCCTCCCATTCCTCAACCTCACACTCCTCATAGCCAGACAACGACCACGAAGACCTTGCCCCGTCCTCCACTCCAGGTCTCCGATCTCCGCTCATCGTCGTAGCCTTCTGACGAGTTTCAGGCTACAAGCCCTCTGCTGCCAAGTCCACTGATGAATACGCCAAACTCGATGCAGAAGACGAGAGTCTTGCTCGCTGGAAAGCTTCTTTGGGTACCGCCCTAGCTAGCACGGCTGCTGCTGTGATCTTGATCCCGTTCCAGGTATCGTCCCCGGAGCTGGGGGCCCCGCTTCTGGACCCAAGGTGAGCAGCACTGTCTCGTATAGCTCTCAGCCTCCAACATCTCCCTAGGTCACCGTCCTGACTCTCGAGCTGGACTCGCCCACGCTTCCGGCTGGCAAGAAGATCGTCTTCAATCTTAGCGACACGGCCAGACTCGCGGATACCAAGAAAAATCCGATTGTGATCAAAGAAGATGTCGAATACAAGTCGGTAGCCCCTCCCAACCGCTCTCGACGCATTGCTCAAAGCAATCCAGTGTTCGCATCACATTCAAAGTGAACCACTCCATAATATCGGGAGTTAGGTATATTCAAGTGGTCAAGCGTTCCGGAGTCAAAGGTACGGACACCTACAAACTCAAGTCGTCTCCTCGCCGATGCCTGTAATCCAGTCGATAAATTGGAACAGATGCTGGGTTCCTATGGCCCACACCCCAACGGAGAACCTTATATCAAGAACTTCGAAGCCGACCATTCACCGAGCGGTAGGTTGCTTTATGCTTGGTGCGATGTATCTGCTAACTCGTGCCAGGTATGATCGCACGGTCCGGAACTTACAACGTGAAGAGTCGCGTCGTAGACGATGACGGCGAGGTTTACGCCGACTGGGAATGGTCTTTCAAACTTGCCAAAGAGTGGGCATAGGTGGCTCCTCCCCTCGGACTATGTAGGCTTGCATTTTCCCGTTCCTCAAAGCTGTTGGATATATTGTATCGCATGTTGTCGGAAATGAATGTACTTGAAATACGTAGGGCGCTGCCTTGTGTGTTGGATTTGGGCTTGCGGATCAAAATGTTGGTCTTGTTCAACGCGTTCTCGCGCGTCGGCAGATTGCAGCACCTGCAGCTCCCTCGGTCTCATGGCGTCCAGCTTACTCGCTCACTCCTTCTATGTACACGCGTTCCCAGTCGTGCGCTTTCGACTTCACAACCGCCGGCGAGCAAATCATGGGTAGACAAACTTCCCACAAAAGTTCGACCATATCTCTATCTGTCCAGGGTCGACAAACCTATCGGAACCTTGCTACTATTCTATCCTTGCGGTCCGTCTTCACCACTCGGCGTCAGGTCCCTCTGAACCGCGACATGTATAGCTTGGTCAATTACGATGGCTTCATACGCGCTGCAACTCCCATTCATCACGCCGCTGACCTATACAAGTCTATTCGGCATTGGAGCGCTAGTTATGCGTGGCGCGGGCTGCACTATCAATGACATGTGGGACAAGAACCTGGACAAGGCAGTCGGTGAATACAAGCCATGCTGCTACCGTGCCAGAATTAATTGGCGTCCCAAGCAAGAACAAAAGAAAGACCCCTCGCAAGAGGGGATGTCAGTCAGGGCCAGGCCCTCGTGTTCCTCGGAGCGCAGCTCACAGCTGGTCTGGCGGTACTGCTGCAGCTGAACTGGTACAGGTGTGCAGACTGCACGTTTATTTGAAAAGTACTGATTTCGATAAGCCCAGCATTCTACTGGGCGCTACCTCATTATCCGTCGTGGTGATTTATCCCTTGATGAAGCGCATAACCTATTGGCCGCAAGCCGTCCTCGGTCGGTGGATTGTTTGTCTATCGATTGTCCAAGACTAAGCCTCAAATCAGGCATCGCTTTTAATTGGGGCGCTCTCTTAGGATGGTCGGCGTCCGCGGGAACCGTTGACTGGAGTGTATGTCTCCCCTTGTACGCTGGAGGCGTCTGTTGGACGCTCGTATACGACAGCATTTACGCCCATCAAGTCCGTCACGTCTTCT
The DNA here is from genome assembly GCA_001179765.1 of Crepidotus sp. BD-2015. NCBI lineage: Eukaryota > Fungi > Basidiomycota > Agaricomycetes > Agaricales > Crepidotaceae > Crepidotus > Crepidotus sp. BD-2015. The sequence goes on from CVRE01182029.1 coordinate 22,114, forward strand.
CCGGTTGTGCATCACAGCTAAACGAAGCCATGTATAGGATAAAGTGGACGATATCGGTGTGGGTATCCGGTCGACTGCCCTGCTTTTCGGCGAACACACTCGCCCAATACTCAGCGTGCTCTCGGCTTCATCCTTGTCGCTCATAACGTACGCCGGCTACATCAATGCCCACGGCGCGCCCTTTTACGTCGGCGTCTCGTTGGCCGCAGCCCAGCTCGCCCGCATTATCTATCGCACGGATTACCATCAGCGACAAAGCTGCTGGCAAGGGTTTGTGGATTGCGGTTGGTCGGGCTTCTGGATCTGGATGGGTGCCCTCGCGGACTATAGCCTTCTTATCAGTGGTTTAACAATATGAGCAGCGGTTAACATAATCCGAAATTCTTGATACAGTGGGTCTATGGGCAAGAACGAAAGCCAACGGACTACTAGCAAAACAACAAGAGTATAAGTACATGATGTAGGTTAACGAATCTTGAAGCGCGTGGATATTCATAAGAAGACATTAACACTTTACGCAGAATTGTGATAGGAAACCACGCGCTTTGTACGGGTTTTCAACCATCCTTGGAACGTGACAGCGCATATTGTCCAGCAGAACGCTAGACAGGTGATAGCTACGGCCGTGACGGCGAACATCATGATGTCTGCGAACAAGTTAACAATGCTCCTCGAATGCTCAGTCGACGTACCGTCTCGACCGCGGCGCATTGCAGCAATAGTCACTTCTTCTGTTGAGAACATGAAGCTGATGCCTCCACATGCGAGGAGAAAACTGCCGAGGGCCTCTGTAGGTGGTCTGGATGGAAGAGTAGACTGTGGCGGAGCGATCCAAAGGAAGAAGTAGGTCAAGCAGCGCAACACAGAGAACGCAAGCAGCAGGTTGCCCCACAAGGCATGGATCTGGACCTGGAAACGAATTAAAAATTGCGGCGAAAGGAGGTGCAAAAGAGACGTACTTGGAACAGGTAAGTCTGGAAGTGTGCCGCCATTACGCTTCCCGTGATACCGATGACGAGCGCCGGAAACGGGTTAAAACTGGAGCTGTAGGTAATAGGGCTTGCGACAGTCTCCGAGGTCTCAATAGCGAGCGCAGCAAGCCACCGACGAATGGTTTTTGATTCAACTGCCATTCCTGGAGAGAATATCGTGAATCTGCTACGAAATTAATCTAGTCTCGGTGAAGCTGCTTACCTACAAGGCCCGCAAACCTGTATCGCAAATTACAGATCAGACACAGGGAAAGACCATATGACTAGGTACGGACCAGAACATGACCTGCGTGGATCGTTAAGGAATCAATGAATCAAGTAAATAGATAATTACTGACAGCAATCCCGATGTGCTGAATTTGTTTTGTGGTATAAGGATCCCCAGGATTAGCCCCAAACCTAGAACGAGTCAGAGAGGACTGCGGTCGCAGAAAACGGATGAACACACCTCTCCATCCATGTATTTGTGATGCCATACAAGAAGATGAGAAAGGACTCGACAAACTCGGCAGTCGGGTAGCCAGAAGACGGGGCACGGTTCCAGCTGGCGAACATCAGATACTGTGCCATTGACCCCATTTTCGGGTAGCCAGTCGCTTTACTCACGACCAGCCGAGGGCGGAACACCAGCCGAGGTATCGCGCAAACGAGACAAGGCCGTACGACCAAAAAATTCCGCCTTCTAAATAAATTATTAAATTATTAGAAAGTCGAAATATCGTGGATAGAAAAGAACTTGCTGATGAGGTGTGCCAAGCACCCGTTGATATAGTTCTGCCTGCATCCACCTAAAATTGGCACAAAGATCAGTTTCCTCATTGGGAGCGGCACTCCGAGTCGGACGTACCCGTGTAGATAACAATTCCCGTCAGAAACAAACCGAATCCAGCGAAAAAAAGCGCCCGCTCGGAGGCTGCGAACGCAAACCGGCCAGCACGACGAAGAAGGGAGATGCGGGGCGCGAAGTGGACGTCATGGAGGGTGACCTCCGAATGCGGAGAAGCTGGGCCGAATTCTAGGGTGCCGTCCGAAATGGTTGAGTCCATTCGGACGTGATTCGCCCATTGTTCCGTGTTCCGGTGGCTGAAGTCGTCGTGGGTGGGATTATCGTATGAATGGCGATGATGTTTCACATCCTCGGTCAATTCCAATTCCTCGCCAACTAGTCCGACATACTCCAGCCCTGTGCTATCAGACTCAGAGTCCTCAGAACCAAACAAGGCCTTCCACAAGCCCTTCAACGTGTAATGTCTCGCACTCCGCAGGAAGGCGAAGATGCGATGGATGGTGTTAAAGATGTCGATAAATGTCAAGGCAAGTGCGGCGAGAAGCACATAATATCCATGCCGAGCGTGACTTGCATTGGGATACCTGATATTCACACAGACCCAATTGAGATTCTTGAGGACATACCAAAAGAAGACGACGCAGATCACGTACATATCGGGTGTGAGCTTTCTGTAGACAGAACTCGCTGCACAGGCTGAAATGAAGGAGGTGTAGAAGGCCACTACAGCTACTCCCTGTAGAGAATGTTTAACGGAGCGCATCGCAATGCCTTAAAGGATTTTTAAGAATCATTATGACGGAAGGACATATGACTCACCCATTGGTAGGAAGACAAAGAAAGCCAGAGACATTAAGGCCGCATGGGTGATGATCAAGCCAGGATGGCGAGCCGAAGTTTGTTCGAGGTCTTCATAGTCTATGGTGTAATACGATGGAGGGGTCGGTTGATGGTAGAGGGTCACCTCTGTTTCGTTCAACTCAAGCAGAGGTGCCGCGGCATGATGATGACCGTGCTCATCCCGCTGCAGCAGCTGCCGCTCAGCTGACCCTGATAGCCCCGCAGACGCAGACCCATAGGTGAGCGATGCAGCCCCCAAGGCGGAGGCGAGAGCCAGAGCGAGAGGCTGCAAACGCATTGCGAAAGATGTGGGTACCGAAAATTGCAGCAGCGGGCGTCTCTGCTTATAAAAACACGGCCGGCATAGATTGGAAAAGCAATTGCTGACCCAGGCCTGATGTTCTTGAACGTTCCAGGTCGCGTAATCCTCCGCTTCGTAAGCCCGGCTTAGCCCACCAAGCCCAGATATGCGCATCTCCGCTCCGCTCCGATGCGGTGGGGAGCGGACAGCCAGCCATAGCCAATTGAGTTGGCTGATAAGCAACAGCGGCTAGGCAAAACTCAAACAAACGGATGGTTTCAGTGTTTTTTGCCTATTGTGGACGAAAGCGGAATGAAAGCATAGTTGTTTGGCCTTATTATCTGCCTGAAGAAAATAATCAAAGCCCGAAATGTGTCTTTTGAGGGAGACTGAGCGCTTAGAACTGGGACCAGACTGACCGTCTGAGCAGCCGCCCAAAGTACACTTGGCACTCGAGACACAAATACTGAAGTCTGACGGCAGACGGATGGTGTAATCCGGATAATCGGTTTGATTTCCGGAACATGAGTNCATGAGTCGGAAACGAGAAGTCAATTCCCCCAAAAAAGTGCTACTAAGTTACAAATGAATTGTCCAGTCACTCTCCAGGAGTGTGGAAGATTTCTCTTCTATTCGTTGACAACCTGGGCAGTAGTCAGTACGGGAGGGACTCATGTAACAAGAGACCAACCTTCCATCTTTGATCGGATGCACCTTTGGATGAACCAAATTCCTGGGGTAAAGGTTGCTGAGTTGTGTAAGAGGGCACTGGTCGGGTCGCATCCCTCGTTGCATATGTCGAGGGCGGAGCATATGTCGAGGGCGGAGCGGCGTACGTCGAGGGCGGAGCATACGTCGTGTAGTACGACTGCTGAGGCTGTTGGCCCCCATAGTATGCCGAAGACGAAGGGTACCCTGTTCCAGGGCCACTGCCAATGGTACCCACACTCTCAGCACTTGAATGCCCCTTCTCGGCGGCGCCATAACCTCTCTCGGCGGCAGCTAGGAAACCAGGGTCGAAGGAGACAGCATCATCCAGGAGACGTCTCCTTCGGCGGCGCCGTACGGCAAGCGTCGCGATACCGATGACAAGGACAAGACCAAGAAGACCGATGAGGGCGAAAATCGTCCCAGAAAGAGCTTTATTCTGAAGGAACGACTGTGTTGTTGCGCGAACGGCAGGGACGGCAGATTGCGAAGGATCAGGACCCGAGGTAACCGTGAAGACTGAGGACACCGTCGTCCCTTGACCATCGGTGGCTGTAGACACATCGGCGCTCGTAGACACCTCCGAAAGAGGACTCGGAGTTGATACAGAGGCGGACGCAGATGAGGAGGTCGCACTCGCGGAGGAAGTCGAAAGATCCGACGAAGACCTGTACACAAAGACAGATTAGCTTGTCGTCGGGCCTGGCTCAATGAGTACATGCGATGAAGGAGGCAAGGAGGTGGAAGATGGCGGAGCACTCGTAGACGAGGTCCTACCAGTGAAATTGTCAGTACAGCATTGACCAAAAGAAAAATGGACACGAACGTCGATATGGGGGTCAAGGTGGGAATGCTGAGCGTGGGCGTGGGGAGCGGGGTGGAAAGGGTCGGCAACGTTGGGGTAGTGGTTGTAGAGCCGCCCCCGCCACTGAGTGAATAAGTAGGGTGTGTGGGTTTGTCTCAACGATATACACACAGTATGCCAGTCAGAACTGTATTTCATATTGAATAAGGTGTCAAGGCTAGTCAAGGACCACTCACTGCCGCCGAGGAGGGCCATTGAGAGAAAGGAAAGTAGGGTAAGTGTACGGGAGTTAAAACGGGACCGTTCGAGGACTTGAACAGGCCAGAGTTGGCAGAAGATAAAGAAGGGGTTCCACAAGGCAGCTCCATTGTCCAGTGGAGCATTATAGAGGCCGCGTTGGCAGGGTAACGGCGAAGAATTGGAGAATCACCGAGGCATCATCTCTGGAGCGATGCCCGCGAGAATGTGACGGACAACAAGCAGGGGATTTTCGAGCAAAATTACAGGTGAATAATCTACAGTCCTCAACGCGACAGCCGCATCCCAGGGCCATACCGCTCCCCTGCCTTGCGCTCCATGATCTCCCGCAACGGTCCCAATAGTCGCGTAAACGCAGGCGCGTCCAGCGCAGCAACCTTCAGCTTGGGCAGCCCGGGATCCTCCCGATGCACCGCACTCACCGTTGCGGCGCGCGGCGCCAAGCGAAGCAAGGAAAGTTCTAAAATAACTCAGTCTCAAGACGATCTCCGGAGCTGGCTCCCTCGTGAACAACTGACCTCCAAAGTAATCGCCCTTTTTCAGGTGCCCGACCTTGATTTCCCGCACATCGCCATTGTCATCTTGCTGAGTCTTCGTGGCGATCGCTTCGCCCTCTTCGACGAAGAAAAAGGTGTCCCCCATCTCTCCCTGCCGCACAATTGCCTCACCGTCGAGATAGACCCGGCTCACCAGCGCGTCCGCAATTTTGCTCCGCTCTGACGCGTCCAGCGACGATAAGAGGGTGACGGTCGACAGGAATTGCTCGTACATGGTGCGTCGGCGGTGAGCAGCTTTGAGTATGATAGTGCGGAACGTAATCCGGTCCAATGCCCAGAGAGTGGAGGCCTCGATAGACATGACGGTAGCTGCTCGCGGGTGCCCATACATGAGCGCCAGCTCTCCGAACGACGTTCCGGGCGTGCACTCTGCGACCTGGCGTCCGAACTCGGGATGATACCCAGGTTGGAGGAACATCTCGTCCGGATTGAGGGTGGCCGACGACCTGCTGTTTGTGAGCCAGGTGGGTGGCAAGGGTTCCGGTCGAATATAGCAGTGTAGAAGCCCCGACTCGACAACGTAGAAGTATTCTCCTTCGTCGCCTTGCCGTATCACCACCTCGTCCTTGTCCGTCGTCTTCTCCTGCATCGCATTGAGCACTCCTGTCTCCTGCTCCTCATCGAGGTCGCGGAATATCAGGTTGTCCGCAATAGACGCCTTTATACGCCGTAATTGGTCGGCTGTCTTTGGAAACACGGGGAGGGGCTCGTCGCTTTCCACATCAACGGCAATCGATTCCGCAGAGACAGACGTGCGGCGAGCAAAGATGGCGGAGTTTGGGGGGTGTAGATAGTCGCCAGGGTTGAGTGGCGTCGGTGAGTTGCCGTCAAAACTAGCGAACGGATTGGAATGAAGAGGGGTCGTGGGAGCGAGCTGACGCCCGTCGATCTGGAAAACGGGAGGACCATCGGAGAGGAGGGCGTTTCCAGGGACATTCAGAGTCCCAAATGGACTCTGTGAGGCACTGTTTCGCAAGGAAGAACGGTGGACCGGAGTGGCATGCGAAAACGGAGAGACGGTGGTTGGGCTGGATGCAGCGCCGAGGGGAGCATCGACAAAGAGGTCTGTCGGGAGGTCTCTGGAGAAGGAATGAGGACGTTGAGAGAGCACATCGCGTGTACGCGCCCTCTGTTCCTCGAGCCTCGACTGGAACCAGTTTGCACAAAACTGCAGCGAGTCTTTCGGCTGGACGCGATTTATGTCGCGAGTAAGATCCCCCACCAGCGATTCGAACGTCGACATGAGTGGTTGCGCGTAAAGGTCCTTTTTCGCTTCTTGCGTGAGATACCAAGTAATACAATGCTCGCGTTTGCTTGTGTGTGCTTATGCTTCCGCGGTCGCGTGCAGCCGCCCGCAATAATTAAAGTTCATAGGGTTACAAAAGATGGGTCTAATATGTGCGGTCTCAATCCGCCTCGTCTACCCACCCACCTCCCTCCACCACACGCTCCATATATTCCCGCAGCCAGCGAGGTCGCTGTTCATGCTGTGCAATCAGCTGTGCTCGCCTTTGTACCCGCGCCTGTGTCTGCGGATCGTCGACGGTTTCGTCCAGCTCGGCCGCACGCGCATTCGCGTCCATCCTGATCTGCCCTTCTCTCTGTCTCAACACGGCCCGCCTTCGATTCCATACCGCAGGGTGCATCGTCGTCACAAGTAGGGTAACGAATGCAACCAACTTCTGGCCCAAACCAGGCCCTTCGGCTGGCGCCCCGCGGCGAATAGCGTCCTCCTCAGCCTGAACATTGAAGTTCGCAAGTCCGTCAAAGACCGCTTCCATTTGCTGGTCAAAGTCATTCGCAGCAGCAGCGCCGCCACGCGGAGCAGGACCTTGCCGTTGACCAGCGGGACCAGGGTTGGCCTGGCCATTGCCAGGCGCCCGTAAAGGTACATTCCGCTGCTGCTGCTGATTCTGTTGGTTGTGATGATTGTGATGATTTGCGTGTTCAACGGCTGCAGCACGATTCAACCCGCGCTGTACACCATCCCGGATAGGCCGCCAGACTTCGTAAAGCATCCACATGACGATGAGGATCCCGAAGACGGGTTTCCTCGCTGGCGCAAAGAAATACAGTAATATGGCTGTTCGGAGGAACAGCAAGAACAGCGGCAATAGTAATGGCCGCAGCGGTAGCTCAGCGGGTTGGACGGCCAAATTTATGTTCGGAGCGAGATTAGCGTTAGCAGGATTTCGCCCGGCTGGAATCCCGAGCTGCTGCATAAGCACGTTGACATTCGCCAAGTGCTGGGAGGCAGCAACGACCCGGGTCTGAGCAGTACTGGGAGGAGGCAGCGCCAATATGGGGAAGGTAGAAGCCAGAACGTTCAACGCATGAAGTTGGATAGCGGTTGGTTGCTCAGCCGGTTCCACCAGTCGCAAGTACGATTGACCTCTGTAAATTGTGGTGAATTGCCCGTCGGCGCTGGAAGGATAAGGAAGATTTACTCAATGACAACGCGCTCATACTTGACTCCGCCCTCAGTGGCGTGTGGGAATTCAGCGTCGAGGACGGATGGCCAAGACCAGCCATGACGCTCCACAGCTTGAACCGCGGAGAATCTCGCTGCGAGCGTGTCAAGGTCCAGATGTGAGACCCTCGATTGCTCGAGCGCATTAAGAGCCTGTTGATGCCTTGCCGACACATACAAGAACGGATTGGTGGGAGCGAAGATGGACTGAGCAGGAGCGCGAGGAGGGAATGCTTGAGCCAAGAAGGGCGAAGGTAGGGGCAAAGGTGCAGGTGAAGGAGTAGAAAGGGGAGCGGATGGGATATCGGGCGGGGTCCCGGACCAGGCGGAAGGATGGACTGCGAGATGGACAACACGAAGTTCATTGGGAGACTATCGCAGGATGAATGAGATATTCCAGACGTGGAGCAAGCCACGGACCTGCCAGAGCTCCTGCACCTTGTCGGTGTCAAGCAGGGTGCGGCCTCTCCAGATAATCCTCTGTCCCTCCACGCGCGGTGCGCCCACACACGTACGATATATCTCGCGTTTAACGTCGAGAATGGTACATGAATCGGGGACCTGCACGTTCAGTGTGCGGGAGAAGGACGGGAGTTCAACTCGAATCGAAACAGACATAGAGGAGGGACCCAAAGCAACTGGTCGAACACGTAGTAGGTACCAAGTGCGGAACGGGCACAAAAGCCGAACAATGCCGCCAGTGATATCGGATCAGCATCGAGTATACCCTGCCAGAGACTGTTGAAACTTCAAAAGCTTGGGACACTAAAGAGTACAAGTCACAGCTCTATACATTCGGAATGCGCTCGTGTTGCTAGCCTCGCGTATGTACAGCCTTTACTTTGGAACTATCAAAGTTGCCCCTTCTTTCGAGCTCTTGTGCGCAAGCTCCACCATCTCCAGAACCATCGTCGCATCTTCCCACTTGACAGCAGGCTCAGCACCCTGGCGAATTGCAGCGGCGAGGTTCCTGAAAAGGTTCGCATACGATCCCGGCTCCGAGGGCCATCTGTATGAATTCCGGTTAATTGTGGTGCTATCGTCGAATGGGATTCATACGTAGACTTGGTCATCGTGACATCGTCTGCCTCAAGACACTCGAGCATTCCCCAAATGCTCTCCGGTTCGACGCCGTAGCCTTTCTCGTGGATAGCGCTCGGTGTAGGAATCACCTTCAGCTGATCCTCCTGGACGTCCACACCGTATTTCACGAAACTGCCTTTGGTACCTAGAACGGAGTAGCGAGGTTGCGGTGAGCGAACAGACAGTAATTGTGCTCTTGCAATTGCTGTTACGGGCCGCGGAAGATTGGGACCAGCATTGTAGTGCATAAAGATGGTAAACTGTGTTTGCGGATCAGTGTATGAGGAGATGAATGGATATCGACTAACGCTATCGTCGACATCGGGATGGCCAACACCGCGGCTGTTTTGTATGAACGCCGTCAACTTGTCGGGACGGCCGAAGAGGGCCAATATTTGATCCATGAGATGGGTACCCAAGTCATATGTATGTCCTGCGCCTGGGCCTGGTTCATCCTTCCAAGTGTTTTTAATCCCTTTGCGGTACCGGTCGAAGCTAAGTAGGATCGTTGAGATGGATCAAGCCAGATGATTGGATTAAACCGACTGCGTCTCAAATTCGACCACGTCTCCAATGGATTGGGGCGAAGAAGCCGGGAGCGCAAGCAGTTTCTTGAGCGAAACAAAGTCGGAATCAAATCTGCGATTTTGAAAGCCGTAGAGAACGAGTCCTTTGGCTCGCGCAATTTCGCCGAGCTCCCTGGCTTCGGCAGCAGTCGATGCAACGGGTTTGTCAACGAGAACTGACGGGAGATCGGCAAAAATCGGGGGATAGGACATCAGCTGCGCGCACCGTGCTTGCCAGCCTCTAATGCTGCCTTTGCGTACGAGTAATGTGTCGGATTGGGGGTTCCTGTGACCGTATCAGACAATCCTGTGTTTAACTTTGGCACTGAGCAGCACCGATGATAACGAGTTCGACTTGAGAGTCGCCGAGGACTTGCTCGAGCGTATTGTGGATTTTGGCGGTTACACCGAAGCGCTCCTTCAATTTTCCTCCCTCGGATTTGGGGCTTCGTTCCAAGACAGAGACGAGGGTAAAGTATTCGGGGAGAGCAAGAATGAAGGGAACATGGAAAGTCAAACCGGCCAACCCGACTCCCAGGACACAGGTCTTGATAGGCGACATGGTGAGCTGAAAGAGCAAACAATTGCCGATCCATACGTCATGTCCAAATTGGGTCGCGATCAAAGGTTGGGCTGCAACGACTCTTGGATGTGGACTCTCTCTCTCTTGTACTTTGTACTTCCCGTATTCACCCAGCTTGCCCTACCACAACCACCGTTCCTGCCCCACAACTCTTCCAGTGGCGCCCAGCTCGACGCGGGATCTCAGTGGAACACCTTGTTAGCTGACCTGATTTATTTTTACGAAGTTCAGAGGAGTGGAAATCTCTCTTCCACAAATACCAGGGTCTCCTGGCGCAACTCCAGTTCTCTCGACGATGGGAAGGATGCTGGCATCGATTTGACCGGTAAGTTGCACNNAGTTGCACCTTGCGCACTCTCCTGCCTGTTTTACACACTTCTGCAGGTGGATATTACGATGCAGGGGATTACATCAAGGCAACCTTTCCATTGGTTGGTCAGCTCATTTTTTCTAGCTATGAAATCTAACTGGGACCTCAGTCATTCACTCTCATGTCCGTTTGCTGGGGTACTTTTGTTCTCAGTATCTCCTCTCTGCACCCTTCAATTTACTCTATCTAGGTGCACTAGACTACGGAGAAGGTGCGTTCATCAAATTACTGCTCGCGCTCATTACTTATCGGCACAGGATACGATATGTCCAACCAGACAGCTTACTTGGACGCAATGTTACGCTACGGTCTGGACTGGCTCATAAAGGTGACGAATATCTATATATCTATATATCGTCTGTTATTTGACACATCTATTTAGGCCCACCCTTCACCAGACACTCTATATGTACTTGTCGGGGATAGTAGGTCCACTCTACATCCTCCAAAATTGTTTCTCAGCGGTTTGCAGCGGACCTTGACAACGCTTACTGGGGCGGAGACCAGGGAATCCCCACATATCGCCCGTCATACGCCATTAATGACACTAGGCCGGGAACCGACGCAGCTGCAGGCGCCTCGGCCGCATTCTCTGCCTGCTCCGCTCTCTACTCGACCAGGGGCTTCAACGGATCATACTCTAACCACCCTGCTTCGCTGCAGAACACCACGTATGCTCAAACGCTTCTAGCGCATGCACAGCAGCTCTACACCTTCGCCGTAAACGCAACGGGCGGACAGAAAACCTACCAGTCCTCAGTTTCTCCGGTCGCAGACAGTTACGGCTCCTCGAGTTACGGGGACGAGCTGACCATAGCCGCCTTGTTTCTCGCTTGGGCGAACGGCGGTTCCGGCACGTACTACCAAGAAGCAGAGCGCTATCTCCAACAATATCAGCTCAGTGGGGAAAATGTTGTCTTCAACTGGAACTCGAAAACACCTGGGATATACGTGCTATTCGCTCAAATCGCACAGTCTTCTTCCGGCATCGGCGGAAATCTGACCACTTGGCAAGCTGAATGCGAGAGGTACTTTGATGCGATAGTGAACAATCAAGGCCCAGGGTTTTTGACCAATGGTTGGCGTCCCAAAATATCTTAGCCTCCGAACACTGACAGAACGTGTAGATGGCCTGCTTTTCTACCCCGGAGACTCGGATGATGCGACCCTCAACCCCGCCTTGAACGCTGCGATGTTATTGACACGTTATGCTCAGATGGCCTCTACACCGGAAAAGAAGGCGGCCTATGTTGTAAGACTTGCCGGGTACAATATTTTTTTACATTTTCGTCCTAACACTGCGTCGCAGAAATTTGCACAAAGCCAGGTAGATTATGTCCTCGGCAAGAATTCCATGTCAGGTTAGGATCACATAAGCGATTCAACTTGGTACTAACACCGCGTCCAGTTCCATATATCGTCGGAATCAACCCAAATTCCCCCCAAAATCCGCATTCGGCGATGGCTAGCGGTGGGAACGATATCGGCAACATAGACACCTCACCTCCTCAGGAGGCATATGTGCTGTACGGCGCCGTCGTCGGCGGCCCCGACAGGCACGGCAAGTTTTACGATATCCGCAGCGATTGGCCAGAAACGGAGGCAAGCCAATTACCTTTGGGGTCAATTTTCCTGCTCGTTGACGAACGGCGTAGATCGCATTGGACTACAACGCCCCGATGCTGACCCTGGCGGCGATGCACGTCATGAACGACACAAATCCCCCATTCTTCACGTCCCTGGAGGCCGGAGCGTATAACAAAGTACGACCTTCGGGCCAGCCCTGTGACGCTGCCATCTCGGACGGGTGCAGCGGACCAGGACTTCCCAAGGGAGCCCTGATCGCACTGGCTGTGATCCTGAGTGTGGTGGGCTCTTTTATTTTGGCACTAACACTTTGGTATCTCTGCATTCTCATCCGCCGCAAATGATTTCGTGGAACCCGGAGAACACTATTGTGTCTTTGCCTACAGTATGGATAGCATGTATTTATGATAAGAAATCTATGGCATATCTTCCATCCGCGTGAACAAATTAGTAGACCTCCAGAACGTAGCGTTCTTCCTCCTTCAAGCTCTCGAGATACTCGCCCGCCGATTCAGCTGTTTGTCCTTTGTAC